>CAUYQV010031907.1:0-40308 GCA_963574575.1 Galagoides demidoff | reverse complement strand
CAGTCAGCACAGAACAGCACCAGCCCTTTCCCCCTCCACTTCTCTCAAGGAGATGCCCAAGAATCAGGATTCCATAGGTAAATAAACCTCTAGACCTCGGAGTGGGTGGGTGGGGGCTCCTTGGAGTTCAGTGTTGCAGGTGGGGAATATATACAGATTTATACAGTTTTACAGTTTTATGCCTGGCAAGAGGGTGCTGCAGCATGCCAGCAAGGATAGAAGGTCCAGTTTTTAGGGGGTCTCTCCCGTGGAATAGAGTGGGAGGATGTTTGAACTCTGCTCGCTTGTTTGCATGGAGTAAACTGCGAGCCTTTGTTGTGGGGGAGGGGACTCCCATCCGCTTGGTGGTGGATTTTGTACCTTTTGGTTGTATTTTTGGGGTCGTCGCTTGCCTCAGGAAGGTTGAAGTGTGCTCTTCAAACTTCTTTCTTGGCTCTGCTCCAAACCATCAGCTAATTTGCTAAACTTCTGTCCTTTCAGCCTCCTTCTGGATGAGAGCTTCTGTAAAAAGCTGGCTGCAGTCTGCCATCTTGGCTCCGCCTCCTCTATTATCAATATTTATGCCCCCAACCAGAATGCACCTCAAGATGTAAGAGATACTCTAATAGGCATGAGCAACTTGATTTCTACCAGTTCCACCATAGTCGGAGATGTTAATACTCCCTTGACAGTGTTGGATAGATCCTCCCACAAGAAGCTTTCTTCTCATCAGCTCACAGAACATACTCCAAAATCGACCACATCTTAGGTCACAAGTCTAATCTCTGTAAATTTAAAATTATAGAAATTATTTCATGCATCTTTTCAGACCAGCATGGAATAAAGGTTAAACTCAGTAACAACAGGAATCAGCAGACTCATACTAAAAGATGGAAGCTAAATAACCTTATGCTGAATGACAGGTGGGTCAGAGATGAGATCAAGAAGAAAATTACCAAATTTTTGGAACAAAACGATAATGAAGACGTGAGTTATCAGAACCTCTGAGATACTGTAAAGGCAATCCTAAGAGAGAAATTTATAGCACTGCAAGCCTTCCTTAAGAAAATGAAAAGAGAGGAAGTTAACAACCTAATGGGACATCTCAAGCAACTGAAAAAAGAAGAAATGTCCAATCTGAAACCCAGCAGAAGAAGAGAAGTAACCAAAATTAGTGCAGAATTAAATGAAGTTGAAAACAAAAGGATTATACAACAGATCAAAAAGTCAAAAATTTGGTTTTTTGAAAGGTCAATAAAGTAGATAAACCTTTGACCAATCTAACTAAGAAAAAAAGAGTAAAATTTCTAATTTCATTAATCAGAAATGGTATAGACAAAATAACGACAGACACCTTAGAAATTCAAAAAATCCTTAATGAATAGTACAAGAAACTTTATTCTCAGAGATATGAACATTGACCAATATGAAATCGACCAATACTTGGAAGTACACCACCTTCTAAGACTCAGCCAGAATGAAGTGGAAATGTTGAATAGGCCTATATCAAGTTCTGAAATAGCATCAACCATACAAAATCTCCCTAAAAAAAAAAAGCCCGGGACCAGATGGCTTCACATCAGAATTCTATCAAACATTCAAAGAGTTTCAAAGAGGATCTAGTACCTATATTACTTAACATCTTCCAAAATATAGAAAAAGAAGGAATACTACCCACCACATTCTATGAAGCAAACATCACCTTGATCCCCAAACCAGGAAAAGACCCAAGAAGGAAAGAAAATTACAGACCAATATCACTAGTGAATACTGATGCTAAAATATTCAACAAGATCCTAACAAACAGAATCCAGCAACACATTAAAAAAATTATACACCATGACTAAGTAGGTTTTATCCCTGGATCTCAAGGATGGTTCAACATACGCAAATCTATAAATGTAATTTATCACATAAACAAATTAAAAAACAAAAACCATATGATTCTCTCAATTGATGCAGAAAAGCTTTTGATAATATCCAGCATCCCTTCATGATCAGAACACTTAAGAAAATTGGTATAGAAGGGACATTTCTCAAATTGATGGAGGCCATCTACAGCAAGCCCACAGCCAATATCATATTGAATGGAGTTAAATTGAAATTATTTCCACTCAGCTCAGAAACCAGTCAAGGTTGCCTATTGTCTCCATCGCTCTTTAACATTGTAATGGAAGGTTTAGCCATCACAATTAGGGAAGAAAAGGCTATTAAGGGTATCCATATAGGGTCAGAAGAGATCAAACTTTCACTCTTCGCAGATGATATGATTGTATACCTGGAAAACACCAGGGATTCTACTGCAAAACTCTGAGATGTGATCAAGGAATATAGCAGTGTTTCAGGCTACAAAATCAACACTCATAAATCTGTAGCCTTTATATATACCAACAGCAGCCAACCTGAAAAAGCTGTCAAGGACTCTATTCCGTTCACAGTAGTGCCAAAGAAGATGAAATATTTGGGAGTTTACCTAAGAAAGAACATGAAAGATCTCTATAAAGTGAACTATGAAACTCTAAAAAAAGAAATAGCTGAAAATGTTAACAAATGGAAAACCATACCATGCTCATGGTTGGGAAGAATTAACATTGTTAAAATGTCCATACTATCCAAAGCAATATATAATTTTAATGCAATCCCTATTAAAGCTCCACCCTCATACTTTAAAGATTTCAAAAAAAATAATACTTCATTTTATATGGAATCTGAAAAAACTGTGAATAGCCAAGACATTATTCAGAAATAAAAACAAAGCAGGAGGAATCACACTACCAGACCTCAGACTATACTATAAATCAATAGTGATCAAAACAGCATGGTACTGGCACAAAAACAGAGAGGTAGATGTATGGAACAGAATAGAGAACCAAGAGATGAACCCAGGTACATACTGTTACCTGATCTTTGAGAGCCAATTAAAAACATTGAGTGTGGAAAAGATTCCCTATTTAACAAATGGTGCTGGGTGAACTGGCTGGTGAACTGTAGGAGATTGAAACTGGACCCATACCTTTTACCATTAACTAAAATAGACTCTCACTGGATTAAAGATTTAAACTTAAGACATGACATTATAAAAATACTAGAAGAAAGCATAGGGAAAACACTTGAAGAAATAAGCCTGGGTGAAAATTGTATGAGGAGGACCTCCCCCCTACCCCAGGCAATTGAAGCAACATCAAAAATACATTATTGGGACCTCATCAAACTAAAAATCTTCTGCACAGCCAAGAACACAGTAAGTAAAGCAAGCAGACAGCCCTCAGAATGGGAGAAGATCTTTGCAGGTTGTCTCCGACAAAGATTTGATAACTAGAATCCACAGAGAACTCAAACGTATTAGCAAGAAGAAAACAAGTGATTTCATTTCAGGGTGGGCAAGGGACTTGAAGAGAAACTTCTCTGAAGAAAATGCATGGCCTACACATATATGAAAAAAATGCTCATCATCCTTAATCATCAGAGAAATGCAAATTAAAACTACTTTTAGATACCATCTAACACCACATCACAAAATCCCAATATCACAGATGCTAGTGTGGTTGTGGAGAAAAGGGAATACTTCTACACTGTTGGTGGGATTGCAAACTAGTGCTTTCCTTTTGGAAAGACATCTGGAGAACACTTGGAGAACTATAAATAGACCTGAAATTTGATCCTATAATTCCTCTATTAGGTATATATGCAGAAGGCCAAAAAGCACACTGTGACAAAGATATTTGTACCATAATGTTTATTGCAGCCCAATTCATGATTGCAAGGTCATGGAAGAAGCCCAAGTGCCCATCAAACCACGAATAGATCAATAAATTGTGTTATATGTACACCATGGAATACTATGCAGCCCTAAGGAAGGATGGAGCCTTTACCTCCTTCTTGTTCATGTGGATGGAGCTGGAACATATTCTTCTTAGCAAATTATCTCAAGAATGGAAGAAAAAGTATCCAATGTATTCAGCCCTACTATGGAACTAATTTATAGCTTTCATAGGAAAGCTATAACCCAATTATAGCCCAAGAATATGAGGAAAGTGGAGAGGGAAGGGAGGGGAGGAGAGGGAAGAGGATGGGTGGAGGGAGGGTGATTGATGGGATCATGCCTATGGTTCATCTTATAAGGGTACATGTAAATTTTTCTAAATGAAGAATATAAATGTCTTAACAGAATAACTAAGAAAATGCCATGAAGGCTATGTTAACCAGTTTGATGAAAATATTTCAAATTGTATATAAAAATAGCACACTGTACCCCATGAAAGCATTAATGTACACAGCTATGATTCAATAAAAAAAAGAAAAAGAAAAAAAATGCCAAAGTTATTTTTCACAGATGTAGAAAAAATAGTTTTACATTTTCTATGGAATCAGAAAAGACCCTGAAAAGTCAATAAAACCTTACTTAATACCAATAAATCTGGAGACATCACTTTAGCAGACTTTAAGCTATACCCCAAGGCTATAGTAATTAAAACAGCATGGTACTAGCATAAAAACAGAGACATAGCAGAGGTATGGATCAGGATGGAGAACCCAGATATGAACCATCCTTATATCTTATCTTTGACACAGCAGATAAAAACCTACACTGGGGAAAATAATCCCTATTCAATAAATGGTGCTGGGAAAATTGAATAGCCACATGTAAAAGGCTGAAACAGGTCCTACAGCTCCCACCACTCACAAAATGTAATTCACATTACATTAACACATTAATTACACATTAACATATTTAAATATAAGACCTGAAACTATACAAATTCTAAAAGA
Source organism: Galagoides demidoff (assembly GCA_963574575.1). Classification (NCBI taxonomy): domain Eukaryota; kingdom Metazoa; phylum Chordata; class Mammalia; order Primates; family Galagidae; genus Galagoides; species Galagoides demidoff. The sequence continues at coordinate 35,559 of CAUYQV010031907.1, read as the reverse complement.
AAACGTTGAAAAATCTATTACAGATATTAACCTAGGCAAAGAACTTATAAAGAAGACCCCAAAAGCAATTATAGCAAGAACAAAAATAAACAAATGGGACCTGATAAAACTAAAAAGTTTATACACAGCCAAGGACACATCAATAGAGCAAATAGACACCCTACCAAATGAGAGAAAATATTTGTGTGCCATATATCAGAGAAAAGGCTGAAACCAGAATCAACAAAGAATTCAAGCAAATCAGGAGGAAAGGATCAAACAACCCATTTGTAAAGAGGCCAAAGGATATGAAGAGAAAATTTTCAAATGAGGATAGACTAATTGCCAACAAGCACATGAAAAAATGCTCAATGTCTCTCATCATCAGGGAAATGCAAATCAAAACCACATTAAAATATCACCTAAGCCCAGTGAGAATGGCACATATCAAAAAGCTGCAAGGCAACAGATACTGGCAAGGATGCAGAGAGCAAGGGACACTCTTACAGTAGGTGTGGTTGCAGTTGTAGTTGTGGTTGTTACAGGTACAAACTCCAAGAATTTGTAGTTGGTGGGAAAACAAAGTAGTACAACCTCTATGGAAAATAGCATGGAGATACCTCAAAGCATTAAATGTAGACCTATCATTTGGTCCTGCAATTTCACTACTACGTATTTGCTCAAAGGAAAAAAAGACTTTTTAATAATAAAGACACTTGCACTGGAATGTTTCAAGCAACACAGTTCACAACCATAAAGATATGGAAACAACCCAAGTACTCATAAAGGCATGAATGAATTAATAAAATGTGGTATATGTATACCATGGAATATTACTCAGCCATAAAACATGGTAACCTAGTATTTTTTGTAACAGTCTGAAAGGTATTGGGTGGAAACCATTCTCCTAAATGATGTATCACAAGAATGGAAAAAAAAATACCATATGTACTTGATACTAAATTGGAACTAGTTGATTAACACTTACCGGCACAACATAATTAAAGTAGGTGGGAAGGCGGCAGAGAGGATGGGTAAATTTATACCTAACAGGTATATCACTGACTTTCTGGGTGAAGGACATGTTTATAACTTTGATTTGAAATACACAAAAGTAAACTCTGTAACCAAAATGTATGCACCCTCATAATATTCTGAAATTAAAAAAAATACATATATATATATAGATACAGGATTAGTACTACCCATGTATAATGTTCATCCTTATTTTTCCCTCAAAAATTTGGACAACAAAGTGTACATTACACACAGAAAAATACAGTATTTCTGAACTCTCTATTGTGTTTCATTTGTCTATGTGTCTATTATGCTATACTGTCTTAATTAGTATAGCTTTGCAATTTGGTTTGAAATCAGGGAGTGTGAAGCCTTTAACTTTGTTCTTTTTCAGGATTGCTTTGGATTTTGGAGTCTTTTGTGGTTCCATAAAATATAAATTTCACATTTTTTTCTATTTCTCTGAAAAACACCATTGGAGTTTTCATACGCTGTCATAAAATATCTTCTTGTTGGAAAGTTTATTTCCCTACCTCATTGTCAGTTGGCCAGATAATTTTCAGGGCCAGTGGGGAACATAAGAAGATGTGGCAAAATACTGACCCCAGGCAGAACTTATAAGTGACATCACATGTTCCTGCCATCTCTTACATTCTTTTTCTAACGTGAGAAGGAGCATGCGAAATATGGGTGGTTCTTTAGCCAGAATGAGCAAGTGATTAGTTTGGCCTCTGTGGGTAATCTTCAAGCTCTGACACATAACAAAACCAGAAATAAATACTTTAAGTGACTGAGATGTCAAGTTGTTTCCTACTGCAGCAAAGTCTATTAACACATATGTTAAGCTGACCTCTGCTGTCTCTCAATGAGTCATATAATTTAATTATAGACCTTTGAAAACTGACTGATTAAAGTGAAGCCATATTCTCATTAGCATATAGATAAAAATGATATTTAATGGACCTGGTGTACTCAAAGGCTGCACATTTCACCAGTTCACTATCTAAACCAAAATTATATAAACTGTGCACAAAATGCAAACATTTTAGTCTATATATAACATAGTTACATTCTAATTCTTGTATTTGGGGGAAATGTTTATATTTTTCTTGGTGTACATCCCTTTTCTGTTTTTCATTTATTTTTTGGAATGAAAAATCCTTATAGAACTATTTTTAATGAAGATATAGATTAAAAGGTAAAAAAGGAATATTTTACTATGCATATAAAATAGGGGAAAGGGTGAAAAACAACTTCTTGTCCTTTTTCTCTATGAGAGTTTTCTATCACCAACAGGATTAAGTATTTCTCTTGATGTATGTGTTATTAGATTCCTACGGGACGTAGTCTCACCTCAGTATAATAGAGATACCTTGGTGCATCAAGAGGATATGAGGTTACTTTTCTGTTGTTAGTTGTTTCTCTGCACTTTGAGTTGAAACTGTGTCACTGGGTGGCTGTTTCACATTATTATTTCAGGAGAAGGTATGTAATGATGTCTTTATAAATGTTCATGGTGCATAGCAATATAGTAACTGTATTGATTATTGGACATACCTCATCTGTCCCAAAACACATTCCTAGAAGACAACAGAAATCTTCTCCATAATCAAATTCTACAGTAAGTCAACTTCACCACCTCCTTGAAGCCTCCCTGTCATGTCCTCCGTCACCAATATCTTCCAGAATGTTTCTTGTTCATACTGTACACTAGTACCCATTCTACTAAGGATACTTTGGGAATGAGGAATGGGTGCTTGGCACCCCACCGAACTCCACATTCACTGAATACATGAGCCTGCCAGAGAGGGAGCACGTGCACTGATGAATAAACAAGATCATGTAAAGTTCAGTATGTGGGTATCAGCTGGCTTCTATTATACTCTAATTAAATCTTGTCTCCCTCAGAGTAAAGTAAACTCCTTGAGGGCAGTTGTCATGTCACTTCATTGTTGTTTCCCACAGCACTAGGCACACAGTCATGGCTCAGCAAGTTCTCACCAAATGTAATGGAATTGAATTAGATGGGTAGGAAATAACAAAGACTTGTTTGAGTCAGGCTTCATTTATTTGTAATTGAAACACAAGTCTTCAGAGTTACTAATCTAGTCCTTATCACCTTCCTGTTTGGGGCAACATGAGCAGCTCAAACCATTTCTATTTTGTGAGCAAATTTTAAGCAGTTCAGAAAAGAGAAGGACTCAGGGATTTTTGTTATTTATTCACACAGTGTGCACTGGCTAGTTACCTAAGAGATGCTAACACCCCATTGGTGTTGCACATTGAGGCTATTTTCACCCCATTGTGTAACACAGACATTATTTAGCTCTTATCATGGTAATTTTGTATGTTGTTAAGATATGTACTCCCAGCACACATCCAGAACTGAAAAAGACTGTTAGGAGCAATCAGGAAGGACAGGGTATCTGCCACCAGGCGGACATGAGTTCCGTTCTCAATCCTAGTACTTACACGGATTAGTTGAATGCGTTAGGTAGCTCACATAAACTCTCTGAACCTCCATTGCCTCTTTTATTATGTGATAAATGCCAACTTCACATGCTTTCAGGAATGTTCTAGAAAAGGTGAGGAGGTGCCGACCACAGCGGCTGACGCATGACTTGAGAGTAACACGTTAGCCTCTGTCACTATTTGCATCTTTGATTCCTCACACTATGTCTGGTATGTAATAAGTGCTAAATCAAATTAATTTCAATAAATGAAATCTATTGGGCTCATTAACCAATTTCTGTCATGATGACAGAAAAAACACACTTGATAAAATCATGGAAAGGCTCATTAATGTGCATTTCTTTTTTGAGTTAGCAGAGGTAGAATAGTCGTTGTTCTTGTAGGTGGGAAGGAAACTACGCAGTTTAACTTGTGTGTCCATAGTTTATTAAGGATCTACTATGTGATTGGTACTGAGAACACTGTTTCATGTGCTCTGAGAGATTTGTAAACAGTAAAAACAGAACAGGCATTGAACGTTGGTGAAGAATTTCCTACTTCTGATATGGAAGTAGAGAGATGCTGGACAAGCTTCAGAATCAGTAGTGCCTGTTGTCATGAGCCTGAAATTCTACCTTAAGAAATCTATCCTTTTGTTGCTAATTCCTACTTACTCTGCTGACACCATGCATTTCTGTCTCACACTTGAAGAGACATGATCTTATGTTACTATTATTTTTATTTTTATTCTCTAGATTAAAGGAATACAACATAATGTTTTGGTACACATATTTAGTGAGATGATTATTATAGGCAAGAAAATTAGCATGTATTGATAATAGTTCTCAAGTTGTACATTAGCACTCTTGACTCATGCAGCCTATGTAACTGCAACTTAGTACCCTTTGACCTACATCTTCCCATTTCCTACCTGCCCTCTGCTGTTGGTGACTACTCTTCTACTTTCTTTTATTATTTTTATATCACTCCAATGAAGTAAGAAGAAATCATTATCTCTATTTTGTAGCTATTCATATAATTGGAAATTTATGAAACCAGGAAACTAAATCCAGAGCTCATTCTCCCATAGGCTTTAAAAGCCCTCTACTAATAGGAAAGATGTAGAGAAAAAGTTGTAAGTTCTGAACATGGTAACTGGGCATCAAGTCCCCAGGGAGTGGCTGGGAAGTGGTTTCATGATGTCAGGGGTTCTAGGGCAGGGAGAGAACTTTCTAAGGCAAAATTCCTCAAGCTTCGCCCACTGCCATTCTGATTAGACACTCTTCCTTGTGGGGGCTGTCCTGTGCACTGCAAAGAAGTTCTCAACAGTCTCAACCTTTACTCACCAGGTGACAAAATCACTTCCTTGGGGCAATGGAAAATGACTCCAGATATTTCCAAATTTCCCTTGGGAGGTCAGGCTGAGGGGAGTAAAATTGTCCTGGGTGGGACAGCGCTCTACAAAAGGGATTAAAATATACTATAAAACTTTATCTATTTTATGGTTTTTGACCTAGATAGATAACAGGAGATGTCACAGTCCCTGAACCCAAACAGTTACTCTTTTTAAACAGATATAAGTCTTAGCCTGCTTCTTAGGAAGAGTTCAGCTGGTGCGGAAAGCTCTGAAGAATGCTAAAAGGTGAGAGAGATATTTTTCTCCCAGGGGAAGACACAGCTGTTCTCAGGGGCTGGGGTGAGGGAATCGTCTGCTGTTATTTCAGGGCATAAACCCAAATAGGACTGTTCCGGGAAAACAAAAGGAGGAGAAGGGAGAATTGTCCAGCTGAAATGTATCCGGGGTATAGTCACTACACAATTGCTCTTCTATAGCATGACATATAATAAACTTGGGCCACCCCCATCTGTTTCTGGCTTTATAAACATAAAACCTTCCTTGCTGTCAATATCACTCTGCTTCAATATTCAAAGGGGTGAAAGGGGAGCGTATTAGGTCATAAGTTAGAGTCACTGGAGCTGGGCATTAGTCACTAGTATGTAAATTTAGGCAAAGCACTTTACCTCCCTAGGTCTAGGTTTCTGTGTCTGAAAATAAGATTAATTTTAATGTCTCCAAATTCTAAACTAGTATTTTTTTTTTTACGTTTACTACCACAACTAAAATCACTGTTACTTCCAGCTAGTATAAATGTATGATTATATTGCCATCCACATCACCAGAAGTAATATGGTAATATTGGTGGTGTCATTCTTGTAAAGTTAAATAAAGGTTCTAATGAAGCAGATTAAGGCTACTTACAATATATGCCTCCTTGGGCTCAGAGGGACTAGGGAGAAAATGATCTACTCGGATATGAGAAATGAAGTAGCCAGGGCATTGAAATCCATAACTCACCATGGTTAATGAATCTTCCTCTCCCTAACCCAATACCCCAGGCAAAAGATAGGCATTGGTACCTATTAAATAAGAGCTAGGAGAAAAGGAATTACAGTCAAAACCCTCTTAAGACATTTTCAAAGGAGCAGCCATTAAAACTTCTAAACCAGGAAATCTTCCTTGGAGAGAAATGGAAAAGCGAAGGAACTGTGCCATGCAAATGTGGCCACTTAATACACACTATCGGGTGAGGAGGACGATAAGAATAATGTATGCTGGAGGGAAAATTAGGAAGCAGGGACCTTCTAAGGGAAGGTTATTATCTTTCTTTTTTCTTTCTTTCTTTCTTTCTTTTTCTCTTTTTTTTTTTTTTGCCAACTGAGTTTGTACTTGTAGAACTGTCATATGACCTGAAGATGGATATCCTTAATAGACTAAGAATCCATTAAGAAGTCATCTCTCAGTCAGAATCTGAGCTCTGGTGGTTATCGTAGCCATGTGGATATAAGGGGTGCGATTTCTATTCAGGGAAGAAGGGATCATCGCCTTCACAGCCAGATGCCCTCTATGTTAATTAGAAGGATTGGACTTCCCTTTCCTCATTTCTTATTTTTCCCTAAAAGACGCCAAGTCCTTGCAATTCCCTCTCACAAGCAACAATGAAGACTTGTGGAGAATAAGCAAGCAGTGATAGATGGCCTCACAAAAGAAAAACTAACCTTTAAAGTAAATATTGTAATGGCATCATTTTTCCAGAGCATTTGGAATTTGGGGATTTGTTTGGCGATACTTACTACCATCTGAGTGGAAGCACAGGTGTGGGTGAATACTGGCAATCTCTGCCACTTCCTGCTCAGGTGTCCCTTTATTCTCTCCCACCCACACTCCTGCCAGTCATGGCATTCAGGTTCTTTAAGAGAAGACTCAAAAGCCACACATGTGGAAGGGAGCAGTCTCAACACAGTCTTCAGCCAATCTTGTGATGAGTTGGGGTGGTCCTTCAGAATTTCCCTCAAAGCGGAGTGAGGAGGCTGGACCTTTAGACGTACATTGACCAGTTTCTACACTTGGATGCTTATAGAAAAAAGCATAACCTTGGACAAGGTAGGAGGCAAAATCTGGCCTGAGACAATTTATCAAAAAATACTATTTTGAGGTGTGTATTCAGCACTCCCAATAACTTGGGGATTAAATCCCGTAGTCCTTTATCAAGATCTGAGAAGTGCCTTAAGCAACTACTATGAACTGCCTGTATTCAGGGAAGGGAAGAACAGAACAGTTATTGGTCAATAACAGACTGGGAATCCTGTGTGTAGGCTTGAAAGCTTCTTCTCCCTATAGAAGGAGAAGCTACTTAATGTGATCTATGAGTTGTGATTGATGGGAGGAACTTCTTATTTTTCTCCATGGTTTCAACTTCTGGGGAAGTTTGCCTTGTTTATTATCCTCCATGTATAGGTCTGAAGGGGGCGGTGTAGAGTCTACTCTCCTTGGACTGTGCATGTTTGAAAGACATATGCTTGTCCCTGGAAAGTTAGGAGGCTAAAGGGGTTGTTGTAAATCTTGAGTAGTGAGAGATGTTTAAAACCTAGGTTAAAGGGTTCTTTGACAATGCAGTTTCCTTAAAAACTTAAGAAACTAATGAGCTATTTGTTGCCAATCAATTGCACGTGGCAGAAGTCATCCAAATTTCTTTTCCAGATTTTATCTCCCAATATGCTTTATTTAATTCTTTGGTCTCGTCTCTCTCTCTTTTTAAAAATATATTGGTGGCTATCCTGAAGAATCTGGTTTTAGTGGAAAGGCTAATGCTTTGCCCAAGGCTGGATATTATGAGGTTTTGTTTGTCAAAATTTTTATCAGTTCTATTTTTTTACTTCTGGGGGTCTAGGGAAAAAAAAATTTATAAAGCTTTAAGATCTTGCATTTAATCTCTGTGCCATTTCATTGCTTCTTACTAGTTAGACAACATTTCTTATGAGCTCATCTCTTGCTTGAAATACCTTGCCAAATGAGCCAACATTAGCCTACACACACTTTAGCCAAACTACCTTTCTCAAAGTTGTCGGCTCAGTAGGCATACGGTCACATTCTTATATTATCTTAGCTTACAGATTTACCAAATATTTTCCACAGCATAGTATAGAACAACAGCCTACATTTGTTTCTTTGACACATATGTATTTTATATAATTGAGATACTGGTTCTTGCAGCATCTGACTTTGAGGGACTTACATCTAGATTTGTTGTAGTAGGCTAACCACATAACACCCAGCCCTCAATTTCCAGTGCCCTAAAACATCTTTCTCATTCCTATCAGATCCCATGTATGTCAGTTATCTTTCTTCCAAACACTGATTCTGATATGCAGTCTCTCCTATATTTTGGCACCATGACCTTCAACATATACCTTCTAAGATTTTATAAGAAGGAGAAAGAAAAGAGAGGATGGAGCATTGGAGATTTGGGAGGGAAGTATTAAGCTTGAAAAGCCCAGCTATTACTCTTGGCTACATTCCATTGTCTGTGACTCTGTCACCTGCTTCAATTCATGTGTAGTGAAGGCTTAGAAATACAATTTAGCATAAGTTCAGGATGAAGAATAGGAGAGTATTGTTGGCAGCCATTCTTTGCCTCACATGGTTGTAGAAATAATTAAGATGCTGATTACAAAGGTTCTTATGTTATCCTGCTATGGAAATTGAAATACAGCTTTGAAAAATTATTTAAGAGAAGTGGCTGAAAGAAAGGAAAAATAAGGGTGTGTGGTGATATACAAGGGAACATAAGCTAAGGGTGAAAACTGAGAAAGAGTATTCAGAGAAGCACTGAAAAGAATTATAAAAGAGTAATATTCTAAGAGCCAAGGCAGCTGAGTTTTTCAAAAGTCTAAAGTATCTAGTGCTACAGAGTGATCTGAATGATAAGAAACATAAGGGCAGAAAACATGATGAAAGTTTGGGCAGCTAGAATTTTGATGCACACGTGGTGGAAAACTGTATCTACTAAGGGTGGAAAAGAAACTTGTTTATATGTGATCTGAAAGATAGGTTTAGAGGATAATAGCACCAATATCTGTAATAACCAACCAAGAACTGGAAGTGTCTCAAATGTTCACCAATAGTAGAATGGCTAAATAAGTTGGGGAATATTCATCTACTGACTATTATATTGTAACAAAATAAACATTGTGGATAAATCTTGTAATTAATATTGGCCAAAAGCAATCAGACACAAAAGATGCATACTGCATAATTTCATTTATATAAAACTTAAAACAGTGAAATCCAATTTTTGGTATTAGAAATCACGATAGTGTTTACTCATGGGGGCAGGTGTGACTTCAAGGGGACATGAAAGGTCCTTTGAGGTTCTGGTAATGTTTGAGATTTGGATAATGGTTACATGATATGGTGGTTACATTAATAGCCTCCAAAAGGTATTCTTATCCTTTATATCTGTTAATATGTTATCTTACATCCTTATAAAATGATTTGCAGATATAATTAATTTAAGTATCTTAATATTAGAGGATTTTTCTGTAGTCTAGGCCCAATGTCATCACAAGGTTCCTTAAAAGAGGAAGGTAAGTAGCTTATAGAGAGATTTGCTAAGGAAAGGAGAAGTTGTAATGATGTTTTTTGAAGATGCAGGATGGGGCTGTGAACCAAGGAATTCAGGCATCCTCTGGAAAGTAGATAAAGCAGATAAAGCAAAGAAATGGATTTATCTTCTAGAGCAGCTATCCTCAAACTACAACCGGCGGGCCACATGCAGCCCACCAAGGACATTTATCTGGCCCGACAGGTGTTTTTGCCACCACTGCCTATCCTGCTTAGCAGCCAACTCATCCCGGGGCCTGCAGTCCGGCCCTCTAAGGGTCTGAGGGACAGTGAACTGGCCCCCTGTTTAAAAAGTTTGAAGACCCCCTGTTCTAGAGCCTCTAAAAAGGATACAGGTCTATCACCTTAATTTTAGTTCTAAGAGGCATTTTAGATTTCTGATCTCAAGAAAGGCATCGTAATCAACTGATGTTTAAATGACTAGCTTTGTGGTAATTTATTATGACAGCAAAAGAAAACTAATACATACCAGGATATAGATTTTGTGAAGTTTCATTTTATACTTATAAACTGTATAATTTTATATTTATATATAGTTTAATAAAAGTTTACATTAAGAAAGGATGAAACAGGACTTCATAATTAGGAAGTCATTTTTAACCCTGTTGAAAGTAGTTTTTAGTAGAGCAGTGGTGGGTAGAGCCATATTATAGCACCTTGAAAAAAAAATAAAGCTGACAGAGTAGAAGATTCTGACCCTTCAAAGCTTCTCAGTTATGAGAGCAGAAAGTTATGGTTGAGTTGGGAGTGGGGTGGGATGCACTGGGCTAGAATTAATGAAAGACTTATTTTATATTGAGAAAGTCTTAAGCAACTTCTGAGACTGAGTCTTGAGCAACTTCTGATACTAGCAAAGTTATAGGAGAGAATGCATGAGTAGGAAAGAGATGGAAATAATCCATATTGTTTTCTTTTCTGCTGATTAGCAAGAGGAAATTGAATATTTATAAATGCATAAAGAAATACTTGGAGAGTTTATAGAGAGAGGAGTTGAAAGTTCCTTATCTGCTCTGTTAGGGTGGGAGGTACCAGAGTGAGCTATCTTGTTAGTATTTGTGTCGGTTAACTATTGTGTATAATAATATGCCCCCAAACTTAGGGACTTAGAACAAAAATAATTTATTTGGCTCCTGAGTTTATAGATCACTTGGCTGGGTTTTCTAGTCTTGGTTGGTTTGGTGGATATTTGCTAGAGTTTCTCAATTTTCTGTATTCAGCAGAGTTAGCTGGTCTAAGATGGCCCCAGACAGGATGATTTCTGACCTTTCCCCTTCAGTAGGCTAGTCTCACCTTACCTCATGATAAAGGGAGGGTTATAATGAAGTAAGCAGAAGTAAGCAAAAGCCATACTGATGCCTAGACTTGTGACTGTAACACTGACACTTCCATCTCATCCTTTTAGCCAAAATAAGTCATACGACAAACCCAAATATAACAGTGACAAAATAAATCCCAGTGCTTAAGGGGAACAGGTACAAAGTCACATTGCAAGAAGCATGGATACAAGGAAAGGAATAATCCACACCATTTTACAATCAATATAATGAAATATATTCTTTTTATTTTTTATTTTTTATCTTTTTTTGAGACAGAGTCTCACTTTACTGACTTTGGTAGAGTGCCATGGTGTTATAGCTCACAGCAACCTCAAACTCTTAGGCTCAAGTGATTCTATTGCCTCAGTCTCCCAAACAACTGGAACTATAGTCCCCCTTCACAATGCCCAGCTATTTTTAGAGATGGGGGTCTTGCTTTTGCTCAATCTGGTCTTGAACTCCTGATCTCAGGCAATCCACTCACCTTGGCCTCCCAGAGTGCATGAGCCACCGCACCCAGCTGAAATATATTCTTTTTGAGCATTATGGCCAAAGATAGCACTTGAAGGATGTGTTCCATGTTGATTTAGCACTAACTTTGCTGTTACCCTGACATCAGTTTTTCATGGGGTGATATCTAGTCCATAGAACAGATTCTTTTGGCCACTGAACAGAGAAGATACAGGGTGAATGGTGGGAGAGTATTTGGACATCTGAGGTATACAGAAACTATTGACCCAATGTTCTGTAAGATGAGGCTTTTGTACGCTCTCATTTTAGAAGGAGGGAACTTAGCTCATTAGTAGCAGAGATACATAGAAAATACAATATTCAAGCTTAGATTTATCAGAAGATAATTCAAATTATCTTACTTAACAGATTCCGGATCTGTTTAAATTTACTGGAAATCTGGATCAAATATTAGCTTTTCTATTACGGAGATATCAAATTTCGGATATGCTTCATAATGACTCAATTTCTTGGCACATGCTGCAAAGCACCCTGGTGATCTAGCGCAAATGAATGCAGAATGTATCACAGACCATGCTTTGGGTCAAAATATCCCCACCTCCCTCCCTTCCACCTTTTCACTCTGTTCTTTTCTCCTGAATAGGATATACCCCATATTGATATTCAATACAGATACCGAGTATGCAATTTATTATGTCAAACTGAAAAATGCCTGTGGTGATACAGGTTTTTATAGCTGTGGTTTTCTCCAGCTCAAATTGCTTTGAGTATCTGCGTGTTGGCAGAAAGTTCGAAGTAGAATGGCTACAGAAACCATGAGTGGACAAAAGACACCTTTAGAAACTACAAACCAGCAAGCAGAAAGCCTTTTAGCTGTAAGTCAGCAGACTTTTATGTCAAGCTTGGCTGACTAATTATTGCTTATAATTTGCATTAGGATTAATTAACTAATTAGAGAGGAATGTCTGAAGGCAAAGTTATGGCTCTGCTTGTCAAGCTGAGGACTTTAATTATTCTGATATTTTTAATTATAATCAGCTGCTGAATGAGTATTACATTGTCAGCTACTATCACTAAACTAGGATGGGCAAAGGGGCTGGAGGAATAATGGGGACTCGCCGCCATTCTTCCTCTGGCAATGGAAAGGTACAGCCAAGACACATGTAAGAAGAAAGCCTTCTCACAGTGACAGTCTTTAAAAGTGCAAATAGAATTGGGCAAACTACAATTCAGGTTGGTTTGTCAATTAAAGACTACAGTAGAAACTTCTCCTAAGCAAAATAGGGAAATCAGCTTTTTACCCCACTTCTGCAGCCGGCAAGAAGTCTTGTGACGTGGTCATGATAATGGACTGGGCTTAGCCAACTTGACGTTTTCTTGTGCATCCTTCTCTCAGCTTCCTGGAATTCTTGGTAGATTGTTTCCTATAAAATTAGGCTTATATGATTTTTTGTTTTTTCTACAAATGGCAAATTAGGAGACTTAGTATGCACATCCCGGAAACTGCTTTGAGTGTTCCAAAGAAGTTATTAAATAAAAATGCCCAGCACATAGTACATAACCAGTAAAAATTGATTGGATTAATTGTGAGATATTGGCATATGATATATGAGACCTAACAAATATAGATGTGCTATCGTAGCACCTAATTGCACAAAATATCTGGGAATTTCTGCCAGAATATCAGAAAGCAAAAACACACCCTTTATCTTGAACATAACACTTAAACAATGGCCAGAAACATAATAAAAAATGAAGCATTGAAAGCTGCAGCATAACTTTTCTTTGATGGTTGAGAGCTAAAATCACTGTTTTTCTCAGATAATTACAACAAAGAAACTCTAAACTTAAGTGATGTTAAAGGTTCCAAATGACTTACAAACTGGCAAAGGCCTGCAGATTTAATGTCAAGGCACTACACAAATGTTGTGCTGATTTCTTTTCTTTTTAAAGATGCCCAGGAGTGAATTCCCAGATTCTCAATCACACAGACAGTCCATGAGAATCAGCAGTGTTTTCTTTGGGAGTGTAGCTTAAGGATGAAGGCAGTCACTTAGCCCTTCATTACTGCAAAAGTGCTCTGCATTTAGCAGTCTCTGTTTTCAACCTTTGTACACAGGGGAGCAAGTAAGGCGATGAGGCTCTTCATAAAATTATAGCCTATCAGGACCTGGAAGAGCTCTTGGAGAAGAGAAATCATCTGTGTAGTGTTTAGGAACATGAGTGCCAGTTTTTATTTACTTCACAAACACTCGCAGAGCCTTTACCTAGTGCCAGGCATTGTTTGGAGCACTCTCAAACAAGCACATCAGAAGTTCCCATATTACTTAGCACAGAGGTTAAGGAACTTGCACACAGTAACCCAGCTACCAGCATGGGCTAGGCTGGAAGTTGAGCCCTGGCCTCCTAAGAGCTGCCACACACTGCCTTATGTGGTATGACCTGAATCCCAGATTCTCCTCCTCTCCTGTGCCCTCATCTGTCAGTGGAAAATAATAATCATGCTTGCATCACAGTGATATTGCCAGGATCCAATAAAGTGTGGTCCATGGAGCATACATGCTGTTTAGCCAGATATCAGGTCCAACCTCATAACTTTATACTTAAGGAACCAAGGATCAAAGATTAAGAGACTTGGTCAAGGTCCCTGCAGCAGCAGGTGCCACAGCTAAGGGGACTGTGTGGGGCCCTTGACTCCCAGTCCAGTGTTCTCTCCTCTGTCTACATCATGCTCCTCTGAGTGACTGACTGACTTACCTCCTCATTTGCTTGGGATTTCCTAGTTTTAGGATTAAGAGGCAAATCCAGGGAGTTAGTCATGAGTAACTGTATTCTATAAACACCAATAGTCTTGTTTCTCTCTTTAATATCTGACTTCTTGGTGCAGTTACCTGGGTTGGAAGGGCACAGGCAACTTTTAAGCCCTTTACACCAAACATAGGAGAGATCAACTCTACATACTGTAAACAATGTGCAAACATTTTTACTACTTTATATAATTGGGAGATTTTTTTCACTACTTTTATTGAGTGTTCTTGTGTTTTGTTGACATAGCCTCATTTATCATAACATCATAGGATGTTTAGCACCATGATATCACATTAACTGCACACATTTTCAGAGGCACTATCTTACATGGCCTTGTTTAATCTTCGCAGTGTTCCATATCCATTCACAAGGGGAGTTGGGGGATCAGAGAGTGGTGACTTGGCTTAAGGGCACAAACCTGTGCCTATAACATGAAGCCTATTACTCTTTTTGTTACCCTTCATTAGTACATGGCAAGATTTTATAATAAAGGAAAAGTCCACTTAAGCAGAGATGGGACAAGAGGAAAGCACTTACCTTGGTGCAGAATTCAAGGAGTCATCCAGAAGCTTAGTAATTAAGAGAAATATAATTTTAATGTAATATTTGAAAACATCAAAACACATGCAAAAAATCAATGATTACCAAACATCAACATTTTAAATAAAGACAGTGTACAGACACCTGCTGGTGTGACATTGCCTCACTCACCTCACCCTAAACTTGGCTTTGCACACGGCTTCTTCTCCCATGATAAAGAAGAAAAATGAAATCCCTGAGTACACTGGAATAGAAATTCTGTTCACTCTGTTTCTTCAGGGTTTAGCAAACCCACCTCACTTTGTTTTAGATTTTATTTTCTAATTTATTTCTCTCTCGGAGTGTTTTCCTCTCTAGCAGTATTTCTTGTAATACTTACAACAACGCATATTATTTCAGTTACTTATGGGTCATCCCCCACGATTTGTACCTTGATGGAAAATGTGTTGTCTGTCCTGACTTTGGTTCCCGTAAACACAGCTCACCTAGCATGGGCAGGTCTGTGTTAGGGATTCTGGGGATCATCAGCACAGGTGGTGGAGATGCTGGTGAGTGAGCGAAGGCACGTCTCTGCGAATGCGGCTGTGGTTGGCACTGCAGAGACAGTTCCTAAAGGGAAGAGGTTGGTGGCCTTAGGAGGGTCATCTTAAATGGAGTGGCAGCAGCTCCCCTGGTGGCAGGTTCTTTCAGATGTTTATGATTTAGGACCTGCCTTACAAAGAACCTTTCAGTTCCAAAAGGAAGCAGTGCACTCACCAGCAGGGGCTGGCTGACTGTTCTTTATTAGAGAACATCTGTGGGGAGTATTTGAAGTAAACTTCTCTGGAAAAGTGAACACCGTTTATGCTCAGGCATGCCATTTGCATCTCACTGGCCCCTCTACAAAATATGTTTAAAAAGATCTAAAGCTGGCTGCTTTATTTCTTCTTCACCAGTCAGCATTCTTTTGCTTGAAAGGGCTTTCATCTACAAGGCCACGGATGCCCACCCACTTTCTCCACCTCTGAGGAATCAAAAGCCACTTTGTCAAGCTCAGGCATCAAAATGAACAAAATATAATGCGACTGTCAATGTTCAATGACTAACGCAGGTTTATTGCCATGATGCAGATGTGGGAGACAAGTGTGGACATACCTGTAATTGTTTCTAATAACGGCAGGCAGATTAACATTTTTTTTTATTATATGACTAATGAAAATAGAGCAGAAATGAAAATAGGGCAGAAAAACATAGAAGTATTTTCACCTGAGAGGAAAAATAGGTCCTTCATTTCCAGCATTAACAAAAGAAAATTAAGGAAAAAAAGAAAATGTCAGTGTGGAGTTCCTTTTTTTAGGGTTGGTGGGCAGGAAAAGAAACAGAGGGCAAATGTACATACACATATCCACACAAAAAATCCTGACAGAAAGGGTGCTGAATGGGAACAGTGGTTCTCCATACCTGGATGGGGAGGATATTGAACAGCTTAGAGAGGTATAGCTCATCCCTCCTTTGAGTTCTTACTGTACCTGCAATTCGAACACTTAACTCAAGGCCACCTCTCTTACTACACAGGGTAATGAAAGTCATTGTTGTCCATGAATGACTGTTTCAGGAAATAGGTGTTTAGGAATGTGCTCACACAATAAATCTGTTCTTTGGTTACAATGTTGATCACTCAGGAGTTGCCTTCCCAGCTACTTTACCTGTACAGTTATTTGCCTCTATTCTAAGTGTCCCAGACCCTTTCTTTTTTATCCAACACCTCATCATTGTAGTAGTTTTTACATCCCTTTTGTGGACCACAATCACTGTCCTCGACGCTACCTGCTGTCAGCATAGCTAACATGTATCTGACTCCACAAGGCTTCCTAGGGCTCTGGCTGCCTCTTTTGATTCATCCATGGTAAGCTGGGACACCAAGCCACCAACCCTTTTGTATTTCTGTCTATAATGAAGCTCCAACGAGGGGTTTTCCATACATAATGTGCTTTAAGTCATAAGTTTAAGTTCATAAACGCTTTTTCCCAATCTTTATGTGCTACCTTCTCACTGTGTTCTAGATAGCTGCAATTGCTAAAAACTGAGTTTCAGATGAGTAGAGAGCCTTGTTTTGAAATTATTTTCACATATGTCATCTCCTCAAGGTCACTGTAAACTCAGTGTGGAAGAGATCCCTATCTTATGAGTTTTTACAATTATTGAACTACCAAGAAGTGGCACTTTATACCATATGTGTAGTTATGATTTAGTAAATTCCAACCAAATGTGTTGCTCAAGATTTTCCAAGCCTCGGTTTTCTCATTTGCAATGCAAAAAATTTGCCCTCCATGAACAATTCCCTAGGGAACAGGGACTAATAAAAATAAGGGTGTTCTAGTGTTTTTGAACATCTGACAGTAGGATGGTGAGTCTCTTTCCTTTCTGAGATCATACCCATCATAATTCTTGGTGCTAAAATAGTCTTTTTTGGTGAAATCGTGATAATACATGATTTTTAAAGTACCCTTATTATGCAAAAAAAATACATTGGCAACCCCATGTCAACTGAAATGAAACAAAACTATTATTGGTCTGTGAAAATCTTTTAAGAGCCCTGAGCAAAAATCTCATCATAACATTTTCCATTTATAAATCAATTATTTAAACAAATGGTACCATATCAATCATAACAATATAATATAGGTTGAATATATATACAGATTTAAGAAAGATTAAATTGGTATATTAAGAACCCCTCATGTATACTTAACATGAGCAAATCTCAGGGAAAGAACACAGCTTATGTTTAGTACTTGATGTCATAAAAGTCACCTGTACTTGAGACTTTTCTTAGACTCTTTTCTGTTCCTCAGAAAGTCAAATTACTGATGAAACCATTGGCTAATGGAACCTGAGGACAATGCTTAAGTCTCTCTAAATATTCTTCCTTTATTTTTCATTTTTCACCCTATTTTACCCCTCACTCCAGTTACTGGTTCAGAAGAAGATAAAGAAAAAGTAAGAATGGAGTAAAGTTGTAAGGCAAGAAAGAGAAAGACATCATTTTAACTTCTGGGACGTCTACAAGTACCCTTGCTTGAAATACTAGCCCAGGCTTTTTATTTCTAGTTCCAAAATGTCCTTAGTTTGTCACTTGGCTGGGACAAACTTGAGCCATTGCACATGGCTCAGTGCCAGCTGAGATGTGTCACGGAGGAAGCTCTTTGTGGGACAACCACACTCCAGACAGGGCAGGACTGTCTAGCAAAGACAATTCACTTTTCCCCAGTTCTCTCTGTTGTTCTAACAAAGAGATGAGCCACGCATGTCTTTGAGGGTGCCGGAATGAAAACTCCCCATCCCCCTTTTGTCTTCTCTGCTTGACTGGCTGCAGCTTACTTAGAAGTGCTCAGCTGAAACCAGTGGCTTCTGGAGCTTCTGAGGTTGCTGGCAAGAAGCTTTCCTCTTGCCATTCAGGAGCCTGAGGGGGTGGAGCATGGTACTGAGCAGCAGGGGCAGCACTGGAGCCCAGGAGGCTGCAGCCCTGGTCACCACTATTGAAGGACTCACAAACAACGCCTGGAACATTACCCCACTGCACAGTAGCTTAGGGTTGGGTGGTCAGAAATCATTTGAAATCTTTCAGAAAAAAAATCTATGCCACTGTTAGGGAACATTTTACTGGGCTGATTTTCCTTCTTAACTTTTTCCATCCTTCCTTTAGAGAGCTGCCCAGTCATGACATTTGTTCATTTATTCATTCAATACATTTTTATTAAGTATCTAATGTGGGTTGTGCATTATGTTAGACTAGGGATTCCAATACAAACTCCTGCCCTTGAGGAACTCATAGTCTGGGGAGACCTGAGAGAAATGAACATCAAAGGCACCACAGCCAGTAAAGAGTGAGCAAGACTCCTGGACTCCACTGCAAGCTTGAGGGGGTGTGTTTGTGATAAAGTGACCCTGCTGGGGTTGATGCCTACCAAGCAGAGTGGATTCACCAAGCAGGTGACATTGAGGTTGGGTTGTAAGTCATTGTAGGACATTCTGTTATACAAAGATAGGAAGGAAACAGAGGTCAGAGGAACCCACATGTGTGGATGTCTGGAAGTAGAATCTCCTTTGGTAACTGTGAATAGGTGAGTGTGGCTGGACTGTTAGATGTGGATTTGCTTGGGTTTAGTAAGGCCCCACAGAGCTTCACAGGTTCTCATCCCCACAAAGGAGAGATGGTTCATTGGGATGCTGAGTTCCCCTCTATTTCCTGCTCCTCACTTGAATCGCAGAGGGGCAGGGAAGAGGAAGGCGGGAACTCACTAGCGCGCTAACAGAGGCTGTGCATGTGACAGGTCAGTCCCTGAGCTCGACCTTTGGTATGTGGTCTTAGTGAATCCTCACAACAAACTAGAGATAGGGGACAATTCCAAATGTTCCCATTTGGGAAATATGGAAACTGGGTTCTGACCAAAGCCACCCACTCAGCATGATCATCTTAGAATTCCACTCCGGTCTGCGTGGATTTAAATAATCTATCTAGAGTCTGTTGCTTCTGATGCCTACTTTCAAAAAAGATTCATGACCCTCTTATTTGGGAATATAAAAATTGGGCTGATTTTATGGACTTGGTGAAATACGTGGGTTTTATCCTCCAGACAATGAAATGTCATTCAACCCACGGGGACAAGGAGCCTGGGAGCTCCAACAGGACTACTGAGCTTCCACGGGCTAACTGATGGCGCCTGGCAGGAACAGAGCTCTGCAAGCAGGAGAGAAGAGAGCAGCAGATAGCCAGTTGCAAGCCGTAGAGAAGCATACCAAAATCAGGGAATTTGCATAGTAAAATTGAAAGCATATTTGCATTCAGGAATCAAACGCATGCATTACCACTGTCCTGGAAATAGGCTGACTCAGACCATACGACTAAATAAAAGAATAATGTTTACTCAGAACTGATGTACTTGTTTAAAAAGTTAATGTTTTAAGCTTTCTGCCTTCTAGCAAAACATCACTAATCTAATTAGAGCTTTCCAACCCCACTTGGCCTGCAAGCGGGCCTGCAGTGCATTGACTGCTCACCAGACAGGATGGACCCCAGGCCCTTTCTCCTTACCCCTCAGCTTAAAAAGTTCAGCTCAACCCTCCTCATCGCCAAATGTTTTCTTCTCATTTCTAAGCCAACCACTGGCACATTCCAGCACTTTACACTTCCTAGAATCCCAGAAAGCAAGTTTGTTTGGGTGATAGGTCTTCCCTCAAAGACATTCTTGGAACGCCACATGGTAAGCAACAGATATATAATTGCAAAGGCAGGGAGGTTTCAGCAGCAGTAGAGGGAGTTTACAACACTAAAGCCACTTGCAGAGAGTGGGGGTAGATCTCTAAGGCTCCTCCACCTCACACTTCAGCAAATTAGTTTACTGAAACTTTTTTCCCGTTCCCAAGTTGAAGCTCCCCAGCGGTTACAGTCCAGGGGACTGGAGAGTGGTGGCTGAACAGGTTATAGATGATGAAGTTTAAGATTGAGGTGAAATTAATTAGACATAATCTCATTCTAAACCTAGTTTGCTTTTAATCATTCAAGATTCAGGAAGGCATGAGCCCCAGGGGTGTTATAAAAAAATCATGAAATAAAAATATAAATCCAAGTCTGTGAAGTTTTCCTGCAATTTACACAGAGAGGGAATTAGTCTGTCCACAGAAGTGTGTGGGGATGCTGAGTGAGAACATGGGGCTGGGGAGCCCTGGATTATTCCTCCCCTCTTCGCACACTTGCTGACTTGAGATATGATGAATGCATGGAGTGGAATTTGTATTAGAGGCAGGGATCATGCACGTTTGCACTGCAGGGCCCTGTAGTTTCAGAGCCCTCCCCTCCCCAGCTCTTGCTTTGTATTTATACAGCCATAAGGGTGCAGCTAGTGCAGGTGTTGCTAGCTCCTTTGTGCAGGGCTCCCTTGAGACACACAGTGGGTAAGTGGATTGCCTAGGGCAGGGGTCCTCAAACTTTTTAAACAGGGGGCCAGTTCACTGTCCCTCATTGGAGGGCTGGAGGGCGCCGGGATGAGTTGGCTGCTAAGCAGGACAGGCAGCAGTGGCAAAAACACCTGGCGGGCCAGATAAATGTCCTAGGTGGGCTGCATGTGGCCCATGGGCCATAGTTTGAGGACGCCTGGCCTAAGGTCACAGAGCCATTCCACCACAGAAGTAGGATTAAAGACCATAAACGTGCCCCGCATGGTTGGCCTCCTCAGAATCGCCAAGCTCCTGCTTCCTTGCAGATCAGTTCTGAGATGTGATGTAAAGGGAAGGCAAGACCATGACCTTCTTTTCCTCATCACAATCCTCCTTACCACCTTGAAAAGCTGAAGTATTTGCATGGTGTGTCTCAGGACAAGACACCCAGGGCCATGATGGAGTGCAGTGCCATCTTTGTATCACAGAATTCAGGGTAACCCTTTGACCCTCTCTCAGGACTGAGTGGCCTTATTATCTGTCCACACCACAGGGGTGCTTGGCTTCTGTGTTTACCAATGTATGGGGGTAATTTTGAGAGTGATGAGCTAATTGTCTTTCAGTTCTCTGCAGGATCTGAATCTGACATCAAGTTCTAGTGGGTGAGGTTATTAAACAATAAAACTAGCAGTTTAAAAATAAATAAACAAACAATGTGCTGTTGCTCAGACCAAATATGGAGAAAGGAAACCAGTTTACTTTTGCAAGCTGCTAGTCAAACACACTGATGTTGAGTGATTTTTTTTTTTGACTGACTTATTTCATTTGTTTATGGTTGGTTTGAGAAAAATTCTGCTGTGTCTTTCACTGAGGAAAAAAGCCGTGATTCCATTTCCTACCTGATTAACTAATGCCACTCCACCTGAACACAGTGGTCAACATTGCTATTATCCGGGATCCCATGCCACACAGCACAATGCTTTCATTGTGACTCAGAAGGCAGCCATGGTGCAGTTGCAGTATAGGGGAGATTACATCAAAAGTAATGTTTACAGTGTACTAACAGCCTCATAAAGATAAACATCAGAAATTCATTTGAAAACCTAAATCACTGTGTCGGTTAAGTTTCCATAAACGGCTTCCTTATGTATTTGTCTATGCTTCAGTGTGTATATATTTGCCCAGAATTTCAACAGACCCTGCCTTTGACACATTTGTGTAGGAGTGTGGGTATGGCCCATGAGCACAGAGGTATAGCTAGTTCCACAGGGCACTCCTCCTATTCCCCTTTGGTTCCATTGCCAGATTTATAGGGAGAATGTCCAGTGTAGGAGCTAAACAAAAATGTAAAACATATTGCTTGATGATCATATAGAGTCTGGTTCTGCCTGCCCCTGTGCTACCCAGGAACTGAGCTGGTGACGTAACCTTCCAACTCCCCTATTTGTGCTCCCATTTCTGAAACAAGAGGAAAAGAATATTGATGCAGGACACTCCACAAGCCCACATTTCCCTGGAGCAGAGGTGAGGAGTGCTGGCTTTGGAGTCCCAGAGACCTCAGATTCAGCACCCTTTCCATCACTTAATACTTGGGTAACCTTAGAGAAGTTGCTTACCCGCTCTACGCTTCACTTGTCTGATATTTCAAATGCCGACCAAGAGCAATTATTTCATAGACCATTTGTGAGAATTAAATAATTATGCACAAAGCACCTATTCCAGCTGCCAATACCAAGTAAATGATCAATGAAGGTTAATTAGTATGATTATATATGTACCACCCGGAAGGACCACCCACAGCATTGTTACAGAGAATAAATATGAAAATGCAAGCAAAAGCCTTTAACACAGCCCTTGGTCCATGCCTGAAGATTTTCTGGTATGGCAATGGAAAAAAAATCTGTGTTCATACTCAGTTCATGGATTTTAATTAGTGGGTAAAATAAACTATCTCTCTAATTCCCATCAAATTGCAGGTGTGAGATGCGGCTTTGAACATCCTTCTCATTTCTATTTTCCATTCCTTTGTTCTGACACACGTTGGGTAGATGGGCATATTTCCAAAGCTGAAATGTCTGTATTTGGTCAAGAATCAAAACTTCGTCTGTAGTTTATCTTCTGATCACTCAGGTTATTCCAGGAGACTGGAGACCACCCTGAGCCTTTAACTCTGGCATTCGAAGTGAACGAGCATCCTCTGGAGATGAGCACTCCAGTACAGGGAATATACAACTATTGATGCATAAATATATAAATAGGCAGACGGCCAGGATTCATAGCTACTGAGGCCAATAGGCCTGAGAGGTAGTTCTTCTGCAGAGCTCAGAGACCCCTAGGTTGAAATCTGGTAGCATTTATATCTCAGCACTTTTTAGCAGATGATGCCACCTGAAATTTCTACAGCATCATATTCTTTTTAGAGGACTTTCACATAACAAAGGATCTTAACACAACAAAGGACAGATTCATTCTTACTCTACTTTGACAAGGAAGGATAGGCCCAGAGAGATGAAGTGGTTCCAAGCACACACTGAGTGAGTGACAACCCTAAACTTGAACAGGTGATGTTACGGCCTGGAGAACAGTGGTGTTGGAAGGAAGGAGACCTGGGGAGAGACTAGAATGGCTAATAGTCAAAGAGGGGTCGACTTTCCTCTCAGAGTGGGCCTTCATAGAAAAGGAGGCCTCGGATGGGGGTGTCTTTGTAGTTCCTTGTTCCTACATGCTGTGCTGATTTCTGGCCCTTTTTACCTCCCCAGGGATCCTGGGTGATCTTACTGCTCCCATTTCTGATGGGACACTCTAGTCTTACCAGCTGAAGCCAACATTGCTACTTCTATGAAATGGTTCTCAAACACTTTGTGTATTAGACTTATCTGGGGTGCATGTCAAAAATGAATTATGGACCAGATTTTGAAATCTTAATTAAGGGACTCTGGATATGTGTGTGTGTGTGTGTGTGTGTGTGTGTGTGTGTGTGTTGGGAGTGAATTCTGTGGTATGCTGGACTAGCTTATAGCAGCTTTCAAGAACTTACCACATACATCTTTCTCTATCTCTAAATTCTGTGACACGGTGACATGTTATCTTGAAGTTGACAGTGGTAGGAGATTTCACCCCATGGAAATCAGAAAGTACTACAAATCAAGGCTCCTCTGACAAAAGCTGGTTGTGTTTTCATTGTGTTTGAGTTCCAAGCATATACTTAGGCTTCCGGTGATTCAACCTTCAGCCTTTGTGTCATGAGGGGGATGTTTGAGTAAAAAGATCATAACTAACAATTTTAATTGCTCCATCCTTTATTTCCTCCTGAAATAGGAAAAGACAATTCATTCATTTCCATTTCCAGGAAGACTCAGTTATATAATTTTATATTTCTAGCATGTGTTGCAGCTCTTTCAATAAGAAGAATCACTGAATACCTACTACGTCCCCAGACCTATTCTAATGATTTTTTTTTTAAAGCTCTGCCTCTTTTGGAACATTCATAAAATTCTGAAGTCTAATAATTCCTTGAAAATTTCTTAGAATTGAAGAATATCATACATAATGGGAACATAATGAGGGAGATGGACTGATACGAGATAAAGTTTGCCTTATAGGCAAAGCCAGATAAAGAGTTTTGTATTTAATCTGCAATGTACTAGAGCGCCCAGGCATAAACAAAGCAGGGGTGGCAAGTGCTCAGATCGATATTCCAAGATCACTCTGGTTGCTGCGTGAGAACTTAAGTGTAGAGGACAAAAGGGAAAACTGGGCAATGACACTCATTTTGCTTACATTTCTTCAAAGGAGAACCTTTTGCAATTCCCTCTGTCCCTTTTATACACAAAGTTCTTCCTTCCAACTGTAAGAATGCAAACCACTGAGGCAAACACTGAGGGAGAATTGCATCACTGGAGAATAGGTGAAACCACCTCGGAAGCACTGTACCAAAACAATGTATTGGAAAGCAGTTTCATTTAATGAGCACCAAGCAGTAAGATTTTCTGTGATGATGGAAATAGTCTGGATTTTGTTTTCCAACATGGTAGCTCTGAACCCCGTGTGGCTATTGAGCATTTGAAATATGGCTAATGTGACTGAAGAGTTTAAGTTTTAGTTTTATTTAATTTTTATTAATTCAAATTTAAATTTTTACAGCTACATGTGGGTACTGGCGACTGTATTACACAGTGCAGCGTTAAATGATCCCTGTGAAAACAGAAAGCTTGCTTTACAGGAAAACAGTGGAAGCTGGATTCAGTAGTGCACTGGGGCATGTTGAACTGGCTTTTGGGAGCCAATTGTGGCCATCTCTTTCTGCCTTTGAGTTCATGGACATCACACATGCTGTTAGTGGGAATATGCCCACCACAGAAATCAACATCAGCAACCCCTGCAAATAGGGCTCCCCACCCTTACATTAGCCCCAAACATTTATCCACATACCACTTTCAGATTTTATTTGTTTATGGTATTTCCATCATCAGACAAACAAATAATCATCTTAAGCACTTATTCCTTATACCACAATAAACTAGAACTTTAACTCTTTTCCTTTTCACTATTTTCACAATCATATTTTAATATTCTCTTTCTTTCCTTACCTGACTTTCACAGACTTGTTTGCTTTTGTGTTCCTGCTGTCTTGGAAAAGCTTCTGCTCAAGGAAGATTTTGCATCTTTGTTCTTTCTCTTTTCCCTTTCAATGTAAACTATAAACTTTTAGTCATTTCGGTTTGTCTACTCATTGTTTACTACAAGGGAAGGAGAGAGCTGACTACAGAAATTAGTCACCATGACACGTTCAGAAATAAGACCAGGTGTTATTTGTCTCCTTCTCGCCACACCCTTATCAGGCAGGTGCTAAACTTTTGCATTCTCCAGCCCTATGTGTTGTAAAATGCCATAAATCACATCCCTCCGTTTCTCTCGTCTTCCCATTTCCAGCCATATTAGGTGGTATTTCATCTGCAAACAAGATTAGAAAAATTGGATGTCTATGTTCCTATCAGGGCTGGCTTCCTTTTCTTAGCAATATGTTCTTAATATCCCCTAAAAGTTAAAGTCCCTAAATCCCATCTCAGTCTAGGACTTAGTAAAACTTCCTCGGATTGTTTATTGGTTAAAAGATTTAAACTAAAGATGATATTGAATGAAGAGCTTTTGCCTCCAAACTTCTCAAGCCTGTCTTGACTTGTAAGTGCTGATCTCAACCAACAGGTTAACTTTAATTAACTTCACCAGTGTCATTCCAGCTACATGGACTCTAAGAAAATCTACCCCATTAGTTTTATGCTCTTTTTTTGGGTGGAATCTTTCCTTCAAAAATAATGCACATGGAAGTCTCTTACATAAAACAGGTGAAAACTGAGGTTTTTCTGGTTTTCAAATCCACACAGAAGTTGTGTGTTTGCGTATGTGTGTGGGGGAAGAGGGTTAGACTTTAAATAGCATTATTTGAAAACCCTGATTTAGTTTTTAATGGAAGCTCTATCCTTAACCAACGTTATACATCCATTCTGTTGATGGGAAATCTTTTTAAAAGGTATTATATTTCCTCTTTTAAAAAATTATGAATTTTGGTTTCCCAGGTCAATACTTTATGTAACAATCAAGAGATCAATCGGGCTTTTGGAGTATCTTTTCTATCCTGCCTGTTTTTTTAAACTCTGCAATTTTATACTGAAATACACCAAAATTAGCAAATGCAGTTGTACCTTCATGATGCCTCCTTGCCTTGTAAATTTTGTGTACAGATAATCAGTTTATGGAACAAGCTCTGTGACCTCAGTACTGATGCTCAATTATCGCTACAAATACAAAACCCATATTTTAGCAGGATGTCCACTCTCAGGGGCTTTAAAATAATCCCCTGAGGGGACAATTGGCAATTTCAAGAAGCCTATGATTTAAATCTTAAAAATTTGCAATATATTTTGGAAGATCAGAATGCGTGCCTCTCCATCTTCTCTTTTTATATGTTGATTTTATAGTTTTATTTCTGTGAATGAGGAATGTCCACAACGATGAATTTTGCCATCTCGTTTCGTCAAAAAATCAACTCTTGTCAGTGATGTTAAAATCAGAAGTGCCATCTTTTCCTGAATACTTTATACCTTATAAGCCTTTAGTTCAGATTGATTCACATGGTCACTTAAGCAGGGCTGTTTTATCAACTAGCTTCTTCGGACTCAGAGCCTGAGGACCATAAGCTAGCTTTGCAAGGGCTTACTAAAACTGTTTGAGTTCCAAAAGAAAATGTGTTGACCTCAAAATACAAAAACAAAAAAACCCTACCAAATTAAAATGGGTAACTGTTGAATCATGTGTCTCCCAAAGCTAACATTATGTTAACTAATGTAATGCCGCTCTTCTACAGTTGGATGTCAATATAATAACCTTTAAAACAAAAGAACAAAAATGAATTATTTATTCTTAATAAAACTCAAGTTTTTAAAATGTACAAAATCCTTTAAGACGATTTACAGCATAATAATAATGTAAAATGCAATATGGATTTAACCTAATGGGCTTCATATGAGAAAGACATAGGAAGCCTAAACAAGAAAAGCCTTCGGGAGTCTTTTAAAAGTTCTGCACATTTAGCAACTAATTCATCATCGTAGATTCATTAGCCAACAAAATTTCTCAGAACAGCAATCTAGTTTGCATAGTGTAGGGGTCA
This sequence comes from Galagoides demidoff, assembly GCA_963574575.1. Classification (NCBI taxonomy): domain Eukaryota; kingdom Metazoa; phylum Chordata; class Mammalia; order Primates; family Galagidae; genus Galagoides; species Galagoides demidoff. The sequence goes on along the minus strand of CAUYQV010031907.1, from coordinate 8,429 downwards.
AAGTTAACCTAGGGTAACGGCTATTTAATTAATCACTTATTCATATGCTGGCGGTAGTCTCAGAATTGTTTCTGGAGAATAAATCTCATTTTGCTAAGTGACTTGTCTATGGGTCAATATGTGGAAATAAGGAAAGTTATGGTCGAAAAGAGTTTTGTTTGAGCTTCTTCACTGATTTCTACAATAGCAAATCACCTGCACCTGTGTTTCCTGTAATGACCACTCATATGTTTCTCAGTGCTTATCAGAGGCTCTGATGACGGAAACAATGTACACAGCATTTAGGGAGTATTGTGGGAGAGACCCGTAATTCATCTATTCCTCCAAATAGTCTGAATCTCCAAACCCGCAGTTCACAGCTGATGGACAGAATTTAGAAGACCTGCCAGTTCTCCATAATAGTCCAAAAGATGTTCCTATAAAGTCTTTCCTTGGTTCCAACAAGACTATCAGAGGGTATACATTTGATTATATTATCTTTAGCCCCACTCTGCCCCTCCCTGGGTTCACTCCTACCTTGTTCTTGCCTAAAAATAAGTCTAGCTGAAGTAGGTTTCAAATTTGAAAGCAAAGTTTTGTAGAGCTTTCAAGAAATAGACTTGTGAAACCTTCAACCACATTTATGTTTGGAAAATCATTGAAGATAGCTTTCATTGTGTTTTTTAAAAACGTCCTTAAATTATCCACTTGAGAAAATTCTTTCAGAGAGGAGCTTTAGGAAAGATTTCATTTCTTCCAAGAAACTGACAATTTTTTCTCTTTGTCTGCTAAAAGGTGTAAAATCAATTCCATTTAAAAGCCGAAATCCATTTTAGGCTTCATTCTACTGGCACAGTTGTGACTACTCCTACAGCTCTGGGTCTTCATTGTAACTTTCTACTCTCGTTGATAGTTTTCTTGTTCTTAGTTGTATGTTCTGTATTTGTATCATCATAGATACAAGTCCCCTCAAATAAGAGTTAAGGGGAAAAATAAATGAATACCCAACTTGCCTATTGGAAAATCAAATTTCAGTAGTGTGGGTACTACTCCAAAGTAACAAATTACTCCAGGTAGAAGTGAACGCTCAAACTGAGGCCTCTCATATACTAGACTGGTTTTTGGTAATTCACCATATAGATGGCTCAAAATACTGGTTGTTGGTAATCAATACAAACTGAACTTAGATATTTAGAAAAACACCCCTTCCCTCTATCCTTTCCCAAGTTATGAAACAATATCCTGCTTACTTTACAGAAATACTATTCTCTTATATAAATAACATAATGACTGACTGTATTGTGTTTTCTTCTCTATTTATAGTAGAATTTAAGGAAACTGTGGTGTGGCAGCAGAGTATAAGACAAAAGTAGAGTCAAAAAAGCTTTGGCTGAAAGTCCTGCCACTCTCTCTGCCTGTGTGCTCTTCTGCAGAGACAGAGAGAGAGAGAGAGATACAGACAGACAGAGAGTGGTACAGTAGTTAAAAACCGGGACTTTTGAGCCAAATGGATTATTAAGTCCAGTTCTGCACTTGCTAGCTGTGTGACCTAGCAAAAGTTACTTAATCTCTCCATGAAAAAATGAGTGTAATTATCATTTACTCCATAAGGTTGTTGTCAATATTAAGGAATCAATATATGTAAAGCACTTAAAACAGTGCTTAGTATACAATATGATTTCAGTTAGGCGTTATGCATTATAATTACTAGTAGGATTATGAATAGACACTGTATAAACATTCTCCACTTAGAGAAAGTTGATACATAGGAGACATAGAAAAGTTAATTCTTTCTCCTAAATATTAAAAAATTAATTTTATCTTTCTGTAAAATACTGTATTTTCACCAGGGCAAAATACAGTGTGTATAGAAATGGGCTTAAAAAAAATCCAGATGGCATTTGTGCATACAAATCAAGGCCAGGGACTCAATTTCAAACCATTCTTCTGGTTCATTCTGGGTGAGAGCAGAAGGGATGGAGCGGATTGCAGGGAGAAGCCGTTGAGATCGCGTGCACAGGTTGTTGTTCCAACTCTGGAGGTTGGAGTGGAGCCACCTTGAAGATTTGGCCTTGTGTGTTTGTGATCCTAAGAAATTTCCCCAGCATTAATTTTGTGCTTCAGGGAACTGAACGAAGTAATGATTTTTGTATCTGTAAATAAGGCCGTTGCTATGTGTGAGTGGCAGCGTTCCACAGACATTAGCTATTTTCACTTTCTTGTGGTCCACCCATGAATTACAAAGCGCAAAAGGGTGTTTCCTTTGCAGTTGAAAATAGCTTTTGGCAGTGTTTTCTGACACAGTTCTTCAGTGAGCCACGGGACCTGTCACCTCAATCATTTGACTTTCCCTTTCATCCTCCCACAAAAGTGATTTTAAGGAGGGAGGGTAAGTGATCAGATGAAGCCAAGGGAAGTGAGCATGTTAATAACAACCTGTCAACACCTGGGACAGCCAGATGCAAACACCTTAGATTAGGGATGAGGTGGGCTCCTAAAATGTCCCTCATCCACCTCAAGCTCCATGCAGCCGTGTCCCTCTTCCTCCTCCCATCCTGAGATCACCAACATCATAAAACTCAGTAGCAAATCTTTTTTTTTTCTTTTTTTAAAGGTTGAATCAGACTCACAATGGATAAAAATTCACTCTTGGCTTTCTTGATTACTAGAATAAATAAAAATTTACTCCTAGAATATTTTTTACTGGGAGAAACATAATCACATAATCATTAAATGTTTCATACGCATTTAAAAATGATGAAATTCAAGTCTTCAACTAAGCCTTACTCCAGCCACTGAAAAACAATGAAGTCTCAAGAGATCCAGTTAAAAATGGGTCATTTTAGCATGATTCCAAGTGCTTTACTTGTCTTAATTAATTTAGACCTCCATAAAATTTTTATGAGGTAAGTACTACAATTATCACCATTTTAGAGGCCAAAAAACTGAGGCACAGAGGATGGTACCCAGGATGCTGCCCTGTGTGAGAAACCCAAAGCACCTGATGGTGGTGAATATTTCTGAGGGGCAGTGGTGAGAAAGAATTCACTGAGTCTTTCCTCCCTCTCACATATCAGCTGGAGTAGAAGGACAGAAAGCCAGAGTGCAAAGTGCATTGGAGATCGCTTAGGCCCGGGGACCCCAGGCTCCAAATCTGAGCTTCCCTCCTTGGACAGCACTTCATGCCTCACACCATTCATGTCTAGAGTGTGTTTGACTGGAAAATGTCTCCAGGAAATTCTTCCTTTATCTCCTTTTCTGCTGCTTCTTTTTCTCATTGCTGTTTCATTACCCCCATGCCTCCTTCTTGGTAAAGGGGGGCTCTTTACCAAAGATAGGGAGATGGCTAAGACCACAGGGTTTGAATCCTGATTGATTATTTTCTAGGTGTTAGACTAGGTGAAACTCCACCCTGGGACCCTCTATTTCCTCTTTTATATATTGGTAATAAACACTGGCTTTTTATCATGGGCTTTCTCAAGAATGAAGTTTTCTAGATCTCTGTATCTTTGCTACTTAAACTGTGGTCCAACAGACCAGCAGTACAGGCATCACTGGAAACGAAGAATTTCAGGCCCAAATTCATATCTACTGAATTGGAATCTGCATTTTAACAAGAGCTTCAGGGGATTTGTGCGCAAATTAAAGCATGTGAATCTCTGTGAACGTTTCATAACTCTAAAGCCCAGCCCAGATAGAGGAGCTGCTCCTCTCTCTTTTATTTCTTCTTAACTCTGCTCCTTCTTTAGCTTTGCCTGCTTTAAAAGGGCAAATCAGGTCAACCAGACCCTTATCCTTGGGACCACGTTGGAATTTTTTTGTATTCTAAAAAGGTATATACTCTGTATTTAACACCCTCAGTGGGGTCTGGGGTGACTCACTGAAATAGAACGCAGTGACCATCAGAGCACAGTGGTACATGCCTGTAGTCCTAGCCACTCCAAGGGCTGAGGCAGGAGAAGAATCACGTGATTCCAGCAGTCTGAGGTTATACCATGTAATGTGATGTGACTATGCCTGTGGATTATAACTGCACTCCAGCCTGGGCAACAGAGAGAGACCCCATCTCTTACACTTGCACATACACACACTGACTAGATTGCTGAAAAGAATGGAACAAATAAAGATAAAAAATAGCCTCCCCCCATTAGCTCCAGTTAGAACTCACCTTCATATGTGTTTGCTACAAGCTTAGAAAATAACTTTTAGGTGCCAGAGCTTTCTAGGTTGTAGAGTGTTCCATGAGGACTAGGGACGTGAATGTCTCAGGGATGTGCGGACCTCAGTCTGGGAGAGCTCTGAGGTGTGAGTCCCACGCACAGTAGCTTTTCTGTGGGAACAGCCTGAGTAGACTGTGGCTATACCTGAGGGGGGCAGAGAAGATGAGAGGGTGAGAGACTGGGATGCAGTCACCCCACAACTCTCTGGAGTAACATTTGGGGCATCCAGCTTCTGCAGGATCTTATCCTATCAACTGCCCTAAACCCAAGGCAGATGCATGGTTCAGAGAAGGGGAAAGCTCATTTTTGTCTTTGTCTTAGAATATTGAGCCTGAGGGAAGATTGGAGTGGCAGGAGATGTACAAAATTCTTCACATCACAGGGAAGAGTGCGTGTTTCCTATAAAAAGGAAAAGTTAGCTTTTTTTTTTTTTAATCATCCAGGAATCAAAGAATTCAAAGTAGAAAGGTATCTCATTGAAGGTATTGATTATAAGGAGTCTTTTTAATGAGAGAAACAAATGTACCTGTGATGAAAACCTCTCTAAAAAGATGAAGGAACTGCACCCTCCAATCTGATCTTTCCATTCTCCACTCCTTTGCAGACTGCCCTAAATTTATTCAAACTATGTCTGGAGGGTTCCAGTAGGCAGAACATTTGGATTCTTTCTGTAATGCACATCCCTTTGTTGTGGCTCTGCTGGAGAAAAGGAAAGGGGGGGAAATTAGTGCAACTTCCTCACTGTTATATATATTTTTAAGTTCACCTAAAAGGAAAAATCCTTGAGAGAGCCTATAGCTCTTAAAAATGGAAAATAGTAGGGTTTCTGGTTCAGAAGATTTGGCTTCTGATCTGAATTCTTCCAAGCTTTGGGAGAAATTGAGACATTCTTTGTCTGTAGTCCAAGGCGTTTGGTGGGTAGGTGGTGCTGAGGATTTAGACCAATAGGAGTGTGACTTTCCTACCAGAAATATCCACTTATTTACCCTCAGTGTCTTTTCAGACTTGGTGAGACTGAAATAACTGGTTGCAAATTGAACCAGCTCTGAGACATGTGCATAAACTCATGTCTGATGACATCCAGAGCTTTTTCTTATTAGGGTAAGATCTTCAGTTGTATTATGTCACTTAGCCTTCCTCAAACCCTCTCAGAGTAGAAAACTGAGGCTCAAGGAGGTTCAGTGAATTTCTAAAGGCTGCACAGATAGAAGCTGAGTTTGGTTAATACCAAAGCATTGTACTCTTAACTAGTATGTGGTCACTGGTTTTGCTCTGAGCCCTGCATTTGCCTTGGGAGCCCCAGAGTTCAGGGTGCAGGTGGAAGTGCTCTATGCTATGTTACAGGGCTGGGCAGGCAACTTAAATGCTGCCCACTGAACAGTTGTTGGGCAAAGAGAGAAGGGGGGTGGCAGGCTGAGATTCATGTGCCCAGAGAAGATGATTTATGGCTCCTTTTCAACCTTCCTTCTATCTCCCTTCCAGGGATATAAGTGAGATAATCATAGGATTATAGTGATGAAATGAAACTCCTAAAGCCATCCAATCTATCCCCCTGCCTTCAGGCAGTGGTTCATTTAAAGCAGACAATTTTCTCCCTTTGTTTAAAGATCTTAAAAGGAAGAATTTCCAAATCATTCAAAGGTTCCTGTGATGGGGGCTAACAGGTCTCATAGTGATTAATATTTTTATGATGATAAATCCAAATTAATTTCTAAGCACTTATTGAGTTCTTACATTATGCCCTATGCAAATGTATGTGTGTGTGTGTGTGTGTGTGTTATGTTTTAGAGAGTCAAAGATAGAGAAGAGCCCTTAGGTTTCTTACAATACTCTGGGATCAACAGAAGTAATACAATTGCAATAATTAAAACCCAGTAAAAATACATTTAAACCGATTATATGCTAAGTGCCAGTATTCTGCTGCTGGTTCTGCCAGCAATTAGCCATGTGACTTTGAATAAGTCATTAGACCTCTCTGATTTCCGGCTGCCCTTTCTGTAAAGTGAGGGTTTGGATAACCTTGTCCTCATGTTTGCTTAGCAGCCCAAGGAACACAGATTCTAATATAATATAGTGGTGGAGACTATAAGGATAATAAGAGCTCAGGAGTGATCCTGGAGGGACTGATTTGTTAAGATGTCGGGAGGAGGAGTGACTCTAATTGGTTCCTGAAGAATGTATAGCCTTGGCCTAGTGAGACAGAAAGATAGTCCAGGAAAACAGCAAGATATGGGAATGACTATTTCTTGCTGAACAGCCAGTGAGGGTCCAGCTGAAGGCATAGATGGAAAGGGAAATGGAGGCCAAATCACCTAAAATTCTACTTAGATTTGAAATATTGGGATTAAAGTTGGCATATCAATAAAAACAATAAAAGGGTCTTGAGAAAAGGGAAAAGCAGAGAGAAAATAAGTACGTAAATAGAACATCTTCAATATCCTAGGTCTTAGGGCTGTGATTTAAATAAATAACCCTCACAACCCCTCAGAAGGTAAGGATTAGTTTTACCATTGTGATGGCTAATTTTAAGTGTTAACTTGATTGGTATAAGGGATGCCCATGTAGCTGGGAAAGCGTTATTTCTGGGTGTGTATATGAGGGTGTTTTTAGCAAAGATTAGCATTTGAATTGGTAGATTGAGTAAAGATGATTGCCCTCCCAGTGTGGGTAGGCATTACACAAGCCACTGAGGACACCAATCAAATATAAAGGTGGGCAAATTCACTCTCTTCATGAGCTGAGCTCCATCTTCTCCTCTCAGACATGAGTGCTCTTGGTCATCAAGTCTTCAGTCTTGGGCTAGAACTTAATTGTCTCTTCTGGTTCTTAGACCTCTTAGCTTAAGTTGTAGCTATACCACTAGCTTTCTTGGTTCTCTGAGTTATAGTCAGCAGATCATGGGACTTCTCAGCCTCTATAATCCTGCAAGTTCAATCCCCTATAATAAATTTCTTCATATGTATGTATACATATACACATACACATATACGTACAGTAAAACATCCATAGTTGACCACCTCCTTAAGTTGACCTAATTTTCATAGACTAGACATGCACCACACATACATATCAGTACAGTAGTAGTCCTAGTTCTATATGTTGATCACCTCTGTAGGTTGGTCAGTTTGTTACACAGTCTCTTGAGTGGTTAACTTACAGAGGTTCTACTGTATATCTATACACTTCCTTTCATTCTGTTTAAGATTATGTAATTTTCCTCCAGTCACCCTGTAAATTGACTGAGATTTCTGAATGAACCAACGTGTGAAATAACATATGTTATAGGAATTTTATGAAAAAGTGGACAGAGAATCATGTAGCATTAAAAAAGCTAGAGAAGTGGTGAGGTGATGCAGGTTAAAGGTAGTAAGACAAGAGAGGAAGGAGATATTCTAAAGGAATACTTTGGAAAATGATGGATTGGCTATATAATAGAAATGGATGAGTAAAAGATGGCTACCATGTTTAGAATAGGAAAAAGTCATAGATCCTTGATTCTACTGATATAAAGGAGCTGATCTGCAGATGAAGGTGACTTATCTTGTATATGTAGAGTGGGAGGTCCATGGCCAGATACAGAAGGTGTAGAATAAAACAGAGTGAAAGAGAGAGAGCGCTCTGGGAATTATTATCAAAGAGAGATTGCTGAAATCTCAAAAAAGAGGAAACTCTGTAATAAAGATAAGAAAGAAAGAAGATTCCCAGGAAGTAGGAGGGAAGAGCAAGAGAGGTCTACACCAGAGACAGAGTGAGTTCCCCAGGAGAACAAAGGACTAGAGAGCAGGAAAGCTGGAAGCTGAGGGGAAATCAACCCATGGATGTGGGATGGAGTGAGGAAGAAGAGCTGTGAGGGGCTTATTAATCCTCAGAAATTCTAATTACAACAGAGAAATCTATTCAAATGAAGGTAGAAAAAGCCACACAATTTTTTTTTTTTGCATTATTCCAAAGATCTTTTTCTTTTCTTTCTTTCTTTTTTTTTTTTTTTTTAGAGACAGAGTCTCACTTTATCACCCTCAGTAGAGTGCAGTGGCATCACAGCTCACAGCAACCTCCAAGTCCTGGGCTTAGGCGATTCTCTTGCCTCAGCCTCCCAGGTAGCTGGGACTACAGGTGACCGCCTGATGATTTTTTCTTGCAGTTGCCACTGCTGTTTTAGCTTGAACCTGCCACCCTCAGTATATGGGGCCGGCACCCTACTCACTGAGCCACAAGTGCTGTCCAGAGATC
>CAUYQV010031906.1:0-11808 GCA_963574575.1 Galagoides demidoff | reverse complement strand
GGACTACAGGTGCCCACCATAATGCCCAGCTATTTTTTGTCATAGTTGTCATTATTGTTTAGCTGGCCTGGGCCGGTTTTGAACCTGCCAGCCTCAGTGTATGTGGCTGGCGCCATAACCACTATGCTACAGGCACTGAGTCATCTAAACTTTTTGTTAAGTGGGGAAACCAATGCCAGAGTAATGAATTGACTTGTCCTTGGTCATATGATTGAGTCATCATTGGACTATCAATAGGAAACTAGGTTCCAGAGACTAGATGATCCTTCTTGCTCCCATCCTTCTAGTTATATAGTCACAGTGCCTGCCATTGGAATTCCTGAATGTTTTCACACAATGTTGCCACCTTGGGTGCTAGTGAATGAAAATGACAAATTGTAACCACAGTGAAACCAGCTCTTGAGTGGAGGCCAGAGGAAAATGCAACCATATGCCCAGCAGCATCTGCATAACCTGGATTTATCCTCATTGTGAAATAATAATTTCCTTGTGATAAATAGGAAATGTCACTGAGAATCAGAAGTGGGTACCAGCAGGCATCAGATAAGTTGAAGTGCCAGGAGTCAAGTAACACAGCAGAAGCAGAAGGGAACAGTGTTGCATCGTTGACTTCTCTTAAAGTTGTCCATTGGCATTCCTTCAAGGGTCTCTTCAGAGTAATTTACCAGGAAAACTATGCTGGATTGAACCTGGCATCTTAGATCAGCCAATATTTGGTCTTGAATATGGTATCTGTAATTCATTGAGTGAATGAACAACACCTTGTTCCTTGGTGAAGTTAAAAGAGAAGAAGAAAATAGCCTGGGGTCTATTTTTGATTTTTTGTGTATGACTTGTTCTTTCAACAAATATTTATTGAATAGTTACTATTTATTAGGTCCCGTGCTGGGTACCAAGAATATAGAGGCTAACAAAACAGATACTATCCCTGTTCTTAACACATTGACTGCCACACTAGAACAAAATCTTTTTCCCTTGATTGTTTGTTTTATTAGAGAGACATGTGAGTTATATACGAGGCCTGCCAGTTATTCATGGACTCATGAATCATGAGTCCTTTAGTTAGTAAAATGAATAAACTATGGTATATCCATGCAATGACCTATTACTCAGTCCATGGGTTCATGGACTCATCCCAGAAAAAGTGCTATATATCTCATTGCCTAATATTACCATCATCACCTTCAAAGTACTCCCCTTGGGAAGCTCTCTATGCACCAATGCCAGTGCCTGTTTTACCCTTTAGCGCAATTTTGGAACTCTTTTCCTGGAATGACCATCAGAGCTGTCATTGTACACCACACAAAAACATGTAACAACAATAATGAACACCGCTCAGCAGGACACCAACACAAGTCAACACGAACACAGGTGTGAGACGATATAGTGAGGTTACCAAGTTGTTTGCACAGTGCTGCCAACGTGAGTGCACAGCTGCAAGTCCACGAACTTAATTGTTGCCGACAGCTCTGATGGTCATTCCAGAAAGAGTTCCAAAATTGCTTTGAAGGGTGGACTGGACACTGGCATTGATGCACAGCTTCCCAAGGGGAGTTCGTCAAAGCTGCCTGTACTGATATTCAGTGGTGAGGTATGTAGCCCTTTTTCTAAGATCGGTTTGTGAACTTAATTGTCTGACCTCATGTGAGGCCCCTGGCTCAAAACTAGCATAAGTTAACTAAAACTCACATGACAGTTAATGTGTTAAGTAGCTTCCACTCTAATGGATGAGAAGGATATAAGGTTTGTTAAGAGGGAAGAGGAACAGGTAGAAGAGCTAAACCAAGAATGTAAGAAGCCTCGATAGAGCAAAGCACCAGAGGGAACTCTCCCTGTCAGTGGGCCCGGCAGAGAGGCTAGCAGAGATGTTTTCTGCTTAACTTAGATGAAGACTGATGCTTTTCACCTTCTCTGAGAACAAAGTGAACAACAGCCTGACGGACTCAGGCAGGGAAGTAACATTTTTACATTTTAAAAGTTCTTAGAATAGGAAATAGGCATCTAGAGGAGATTATGCAATAATTTTGTCTGATGATCTTTAAAACAGACCCCCTGGCCTAGGGTGGTCTAGCTATGATCTTGTTTGTGTCTGTAAATGATGAATGGAGGAACTCTTCAGGGTCAGTCCAAGATTGATTTGCACTGATGTGGTTGACAGGTGCTTAGTGAAATGGGCGATATGTTATTACTTGGAAACTGGAACTGGCATTACAGTGTTTGAAACTGTGATGTTAGGTTTCACGAACTATAGATGAGATCTACGTTAGTTAAATTTTATTGAACTTACCTTTTAGCACATTAATATGAATTACAAAGAGGCAGCTCCCAAGCCAGCCGTGTAGCTCCATGTATATTTTTTGCAACAACTTAAAAATATGTTAGCGTTCAGCTATGTTTAGCCAGAAGAATAGCTAATGCATCCAAGTTTCTAAATTGAGAGTTAAGCCAATGTTCTGTAAGAATTGATCGTCATTCCGATGATTAGAAACAATCGGCGTCCCATCGCCAGTGTCATTTCCCTTATCGTGGTTATTGCTACTCCATCCAGCACACCAACTAAGTGCTGTGACAGGAAAATGGCAGTCATGTTACACATCTCGGGACGATTTAGTTGATATCATCCCTGCAGTGACACGGCCAACTTAGTGCAAATAAGGCTTTCAGGAGACTTACCGCCGGGGTCTCCATGCCGCAGATGAATTCCCTGTAGGTTGTGACTAAAACACCTTCTAGTCTTGAGCATCTACACTGGGTGTTAGTCCAGTTCTATTAATATTTTATTTAGGAATAGCACTTAATGTTCAGCAGAGACAAATAGAAAATAAGCAGGGACTGAGAACCAGGAATGGAAGTTAAAATAGTCCAGGAAGGAGATCGGCTGGGGTGCTGGACAGAATCTTATTTTGAAGACCCATTCTTGGCACAGGGTCAGTTATTTTTTATTTTAGGTTAAAGTGAGCTAGACAAACTTTCCAGTTAAAAACCCACACATGTTGCCTGCATTTTACTTTTTCCAGGGTTCCATTTTAAAAGAAAAAAATGGTAGATTATCATTTAAAGAAGGGAACAAAAGATAGCTAAGGAGCCAAAGACAGGCTGAGTCTGACAGAGACGGAAGCATGAAATTAATAGGGTTGTGCAATAGCACAGACGTGCAACAGAGTCTTGCACAGATGGAAATACAAAATTATGTACATTTGATTCCACGGATACAATAGAAAGTTCTGAGGAAAAAAATAGTATTTTTACCCCTTCTTTCTCCCTGTTAGATGTTTGTTATCCAACTGCAAATTGATGTTTGGAAGCTCTAACCCAGTGGTTCTCAACCTTCCTAATGCCATGACCCTTTAATACAGTTCCTGGGGGTCACAACCCACACATTGAGAACCACTGCTCCAACCTCTTGTGTGGCTGTGTTAGGAGATGGTATCTCTAAAGGGGGGAGGGAGGCTGAGCTGATAGGATCAGATAGGAAGAGACACCAGAGAGCTTGCTGGCCTGTTTTCTCTCTCTCCCCTGACATGAAGAGGTCAGATGAACACACAGCAAAGTGGCAGCCACCTACAGGCCCAGCCAAGAGGCATCTCAAAAACTTAACCTTGCCCACAACCTGATTTTGGACCTCCCAGCCTCCAGAACTAGGAGAGATAAGTGTTTGGTGTTGAAGCCTCCCAGCTGTTAATCTGTAACAGTAGCCGGAGCAGAATAAGATACACCCCATCTCCAACATCACTTCCAAGAGCAGAGGCCGTGGAGGCTGTGGCACTGGTTATGGCCTGTTCATTTATAACATAAGCAGATAAAGAGCAGAGTACTATTTTCCAGCTCAGTGGTAGCCTTCATCACCATCCTCAGCACTCGGAAGGGATGTTGTGCTAGGTCTGGAAGGGCTCACTTGGAAGGGATGTTGTGCTAGGTCTGGAGGATACAAGAGAACTCACCACAGATGTTACCTTATAGGGTTCTTTGCCAATAGCATTCTAGCTTTGATAGTTTCCGTTTTAGAACCAGAAAAAAAATGTGTGTGGTGGGATCCCCACAATATCCTGACTTTATTCTGGTATTCCTATATAGGAATAGGCAGATTGAAAAAACAAACTTAGCACAGTGGGAAGGTCATTCAAAGATTTGAGCGAATGGAGGAGGAGAGTGAAGGGTAGACCTTGACCTTGACCTTAGTTTGGAAATATAATTGATACTAAACTTCAACAAAAGTGTGAAGTTTTTTGTAAGATCAGACTTATAAAGCTAACTAGGTAATTTATCAAGAAGAAGAAATGAGTTTTGATCCATCGGCTTGTCACATTTCTTGTTTTCTGTGTTAGGTAAGTATAAGCAGACAAGTGGATAGGAACAATTGCAGGTTTTGAAATCCAAAAAGTAGGAGGAGGTCTGTTTTGATCTATGTGTCATTTCTTTTAACTGCATGCTAGAGTCCAAAATAGTCACAGCTGGGAATGACATTCTCCTCCTTTGTGTACCCTATTGTTTTTTGAAACCTCATCCCTACAAATGACCATCACTTTTGAGTTTTTATGCTGTTCTACAGCCACTGTGTTCAGACAGCCTATGAAGGTTAAAATGAGAGTATTACCAACCTGTGCTTTTTTTCTTTTTTTCCTTTTTCCTCTTTTTATGAACAGACTTTCCTGAACAGAAAGAAAATGAATAAGGAAAGGAAATACATTTGATCACTTTTGCCCACACCCTGGTTTTTAATTCTGGTGCCCTCCGGGCCAAACAAGTAATTGGCTCATTCACCAGACTCTCTCAAGAAAAAGAGAAATGCCTCCTGTGATTGGAGATTAAATTAATGCTTCAGATACTTCAAATACACAGGCTAACCAGAAATAGTTGGACAGCTGTAGAGGACAAAGCTTAGGAGGCCAGGCTTCTTACCTAGGTGTCATCTTTTCTCTTTAAACTTGGGGAAATCATCCTTGGGAAATTTTCCAGGAAAGCAGTTCAAATCTTGGTGACACTGTGAGTGCAGATTAATATTAGCAATTAGTCTCGGGAGGCCATGAGCATTTGAAAAAGATGTCATCGTGCCCTTCAGGGACAAGAACAAGTACAAAGACTGAGGAGGTGATGAAACTCAGGGAACTGGAGCTCATGGAGCAACTCCAGAGGTTTTCATTCTCTACTTGCTTTTTAAAAAATTCTGATTTTGGATCCGTCAGTTTGGTGACAAATTTGTTTATTAAAGATAGCTTTTGCAAATGTTGCTTTCAGGAAAAGTCCCTCAGTGTAGAGGTGCCAGGAAAAAAAGAAATAACGAGATTGGATCTATTCTATAAATAGTTTTCAAGAGGCACGTCGCTTCTCCCTCCCATCAGGCACAACCTCTGGAATATTGAAAGGGTCTTTAATCGCATCTGTGAGCAAGAGGCAAAAACAAAGATGATCAAGAGAGGCAGGCGAGCCTACGCTTTAAGTGCGTCGAGAAGAACCAATCTGGCATTAAAGAAAGAAAAAGACGCAAGCTCTCCATTACTGTACACATTAATAAGGTATTGGGAAAATAAATGAAAACTGCATTTCTCATAAATGCAAATTTTGAAAAGTCAGGCTTATACTTTCATTCCAGAACAAAGTTAACTCCTTGCAGCCCATGTCGTTGCAGTCAGGGTTCATTGTATTTGAATTTCCTTAAAGCTCTGCTCATGTTCTAGCTGAGGAATAACTATTTCTAGATCTCCTAATAGTTTCCTGGTTTTCTTTGCATGTTTTCCATGGAAAATGGAGAGCAATGTACTTATTAGGATGGATTTATTTCCAAATAAAAACATATCCATGCTGTTGCAAATTAGCCTATGCCTTGCCCTCCTCCTCCAGTCCTCCCAGCAATAATAGAAAGCAGTGATTTTCAACTGGTGTGCCGTGTGAGGATCTTAGGTATGCCATGAAAACATTTAAAAGATTATTAAATTATTTTTGAAAGACATCCAAAGCATCTAAAGTATATTCTTTTTTTCATTCATTTTTTTTTTTTTTTGACTGACATAATTTAAGTATGCTATGCAAGTTTCACTACAGGTTCAGGTGTGCTGTAAGAATTTTAAAAAAGGTTGAAAAACACTGGCGTAAGGAAACGATTATACACTAAACTAATTCCTTGGGGGTAAGAACTATTGGTTTTTATACTCAGTTGTTAGTTATTTATAGTAATATTGTCTAAGATTTTATTTTCTTGGTTGTAAGAGCAGAGGAAAAGTGATTTTACTTTTGAGCCTTATAGAATTTTTAACTTGATGCAAGGAAACTGACTTAAAACTGAAGAATGCCCTCACTTGCTCTGGCTGACTATCTGGAATGGCACTGACTAGTTAATAACCCGATGCACCTTTAACCATGGTACTTTGTACTGTAAACCCAGAAGCCTCCGCAGGGCCTCAGCTCCACTCCAGCCATCCTACTGTGTTTCGCATTGTGCCCAGCAGCTAACTCTTCCTCTGGTACCTCACTGCCTCCCCCTACCTGCCCCCAATTCCCTACTCCCATCCTCACTCTATGGCTCTGCCTTAAAGTCTAAGAAAACAGCAGCCCCCAGGCAGGAGTGTCTGCAATGCCCACATTGAATGTACCTGTTCTCTGAGTCACTACTCCTGGTCCAATGGAAGGAATGTGTCTCTACCTTTTAAAGAACAGTTTGGGCCCTATTCTACCTATCTACTCAGAATCCCACACCATCTCCTGCCTCTCCTGGATCTCATTTTTTATCTACTACTGGATCTTTCCCCTACCTAGTCAAACACTATAGCACCTGCTGTTTCAGCAAGCGCTCCCTAGCTGAACTTCATCTCCCCCAGCTGAACTTCTTAGGTTGTTCCTTACTTGACTGAAACTCCTCTTTTAAAGCCACACACCTCCCAGGTTGCTACTTCAAAGCCTTTCTCTTGCCTACCAGGCCGAGGATCTCTGCCCAGCTGCCCAGAGCCTCCTCTTTACAGCCCTCTTCTCTTGGCTTCTGGACCTTCCCGCTTTGGCCTCTTCTCCCTGGCAGCTGCTCCCCTCACTAGTCGACTGTTGGTGTCCGTGTGGGTTCAGTCTCCGGCAGCTTTTCTTCTATCTAGACTTTCTCTCTAGAGCAGCGGTTCTCAACCTGTGGGTCACGACCCACAGGAACTGTATTAAAGGGCTGAGGCATTAGGAAGGTTGAGAACCCCTGCTCTAGAGGTTTCTTATCACATCTGCCTAGAGTGTCCTCTACCTGCTGACACACCCCAAGTTTATATTTCCAACCTGATTTTCTTCTGAGTACCAGATTCCTACTTGAGATCTCTACTCCATCGTGAGGACCTCAGATTCAGCTTGGCCCACACTAAACTGAACACCCACCTCCCCAAACCTGGGCCTCCCCCAGGCTTCCTTCCTCCATAAATGGCCTCACACCCATTCTGTCACTCAGGATAGAAGCAGAAAATGTTTCTGAACACCTTCCTGTCTGCCACCTCTCAACGTTCAGCCAACCTCTAAACCCTGTTGATTTTTAGCTTTTTCTTCTTTCCAGGATATTTTTGCTTTGCTCTAGTTCCAGGGGCTCCTTTCTAGGCTCTCCACTAACATCTCTTGCCTGGACCATCACAAATAGCCTCCTATCATTTCCTGTATTCACTTGGGCAGCCCATAATCGAGTTTCTGCCCTGCAGCAATGATGATAATGCGAAAGCAAAAACATTGTCATATTATTTCCTCTTTGAGAAGTCTTAGTAACTTACAACAGCACTTATGAAGTCCAGAGTCCTCGACGTGCCCTGTGGGGCCCTGCGTGAACTCTCCCTGCCTACTCACCTCCAGTCCTCCCTGGCTCCATCCCTCCAGCCACACAGCCTTCTCGGTCCTCTGTCATTCCCACAACATGGGCTTGCACATGACCTCCCAGTCTTCACCAGCAGGAAGTCTCACTTATCCCTTTTGTCTCTGTCTACATATCATTTGCTCAGAAAGCCTCCAGTTTAAATCAGGCACTGTTGCCACAGTTGATCATACCTTGAAGTTTCCCTAGAACTTTTCTCAATTTACAAATGATAGTTTAACATGTGTCACCCCCAATCGACTGCATGCTGTGGGTTCTTTGTCCAGTCCTAGATATTCCTGGCACATGGTGATACTCAGTGATAGCTAATGAATGACTCAGTGGTGAGTGATGACTAGGAACAGCCTCTGGAATTAACAGAGTCCTCTGGTGACTCAGCCTGCTGGTGATGGGGCAGGCTCCCATTCTCATGGGGTACAGCCTGCTTGGGAGGTATAGTTATGAACTTTTCTGTTTTGTATCAAAAATCACTCCTGAAAGAGATAGTGCGTGTGTGTGTGTGTGTTTATGTATAGCCTTTTACAGTTTGCCTCGGAAGAGCGCTTAACCTTTAAGAATTTCTAAATGATCATGAGAAGTAACTTGTCTGCTAAAATTCAAATGTAGTTACATTGATCCAATAAAATGACGTTAATCTGGAATGTTTCAAGAACTATTAATGCATAAACCCACTTCTCAGTGCTCTCAATAAACATAGTTTATTGTTTGCTTGTTTGCTACCTGGGGAAAAATATAAAATATACATGTAAAAATTCACAACCACCTCATAGACACTTTCCTATAATTTCTAAACCTTATGGATGATGGTAAATTAAGAAGTTTCACTGATTTAATGTCACAACAGGGCTATTTAGTCTGCTCAACTGCATAACAATCGATAATATTAAAATAAGCACACATTGAGTGCATTATGAAACCCCGGTGGTAAGAGAAGGAATAATGGTAGACTAGAAAAGGAATCTATATGGAAGGGGAGGGATATCTTTTCTTCACCCATCACTAAGATTCACGCATTGCTAAGGCTTCCTATGACAAAAGACAGGTTAACAAGAGAAAAAAACATGCACATGAAAAAATTTGACATGGGCACTTTTGGAGATGAAGGCCCAAAGAAATAGGTAAATTTGTATATTTTTAAGCTTAGGTTTGATGATGAAAGGGATAGTCCCGAGAGAATTGAGTGCAGGACAAAAGATTCTGACCTAATGGTAGTCAGTATTTTCTAGTGTTTGCAAAGGAAAACTCCTTATACAGGTATATAATTCCCAATACTCAAACTTGATAAATTGTCTATAATAGATGCACATATGTATCTCAGAATTGTGGAGTCACACCATTCAGGAAAGGATTAGAGGAAAAAATTCTTTTCTCAGCTCATCAAGCTCTCGGCTCCAAAATTCTCTACCTCCTTACCTTCCTTACCACACTGATGCACATATATCTATTCAGTTATTCCTTTCTACCCTATGGCAGTGATCTTGGTATTCCTCTCGCTCAGATTTTTAAATTCCCAAATTATGAGTTGGCTGAATGGTTGGTGTGATTATCCTCACCAGACTGTGTGATTATTAGCTTCAGGAAACTAGTCAATTGATAAGCATTTATTGTGCAACTGTGAATTAGAAGGAAAGATTCTGCAGAAGACAAGAAGACTGATGCCTGAACCCTGTTTATTCCTCCCTAGTCACTTAACAAGGTTGAAGTGATGCTGATCAGAGAAATGGTCAAGAGAAGAGGTGAGCAGATGTTCCAGATCGCAATCACAGTGACACTCTTGTTTAGCCTATTTCTTCTCAAATATTCCTATGCATACATTAGAATTTCTTGAAGGTCTGGGTAAAACTCATGTGTCTGGGCTCAACCCTTCAAGCCTCCAGTGATCCTGACTTAGTAAATCTTGAATTAGACCCATAAACTTTCCTTTTTTTGAGACAGAGCCTCAAGCTATCCCCCTGGGTAGAGTGCCATGGCATCACAGCTCATGGCAACCTCCAAATCCTGGGCTCAAGCGAGTCTCCTGCCTCCACCTCCCAAGTAGCTGGGACCACAGGTGCCTGCCACAATGCCCGGCCATTTTTTGGTTGCAGCCATCATTGTTGTTAGGCAGGCCCAGGCTGGGGATTCGAACCTGCCACCTTAGGTGTACGTGGCTGGTGCCTTAGCCGATTGAGCCGCAGGCGCCAAGCCAAAGTTTGGGATTTTTCAAAAGCCTTGTCTTCAATTTCTGAGATCCTTTCTTCTGCCTGCTCAGCTCTATTACTGAGGGATTCCACTGTATTTCAAAGTTCCTCAAATAACTTTTTCACTTCTTTGAGCTCTGCTGTATCTTTTCTCATTATGTCCATATCCTTGGTGACTTTGTCTTTGAATTCATTAATTTTTTGAGACAGCTTCTGAACTATTTCCATCTTGTCCTCCATTCTATTCATCTTATTTGCCATCCATATTCTGAATTCTATTTCTGACAATTCAGCCATTTGTTTGTTAATGGCATCTTCTGCTGTATCTCCTTTGTCATTCCTTGGGGGAATTAATCTACTCTGAGTATTCATGTGGCCAGAGTTCTTCTGCTACTTCTGCCCCATGAGTATTTTCTGCAATTTTGCAGTCACCTGTTCGATAAAATGAGGTATAAATAGGACACTGGTCATACAATTTCTTGAGGTCTCCTAACAATATGAAAACAAGGGGATGTAGACGCAAGCAGTAAGTAGCTGTTATCACTCTATAGCATCACAGCCACCTCCTACCCAAACATTCATGAGACAGCCCTATACTTTGGCAAAGCCAAGTTTCTCCTACTTGTCTACACAGAACAAACTCCCCTTTTATAATTTCTCTGCAGGATTGTTTTAAAGTAGATTTTTAAAAACTATGAAGGACTATAGTATGAGATTGAACAAAGCTCTTCTTCAATGGGCTACCACGCCTGTTACCATAGATGAGATGAAGAAATTTGGCCTGTTCATCACTCCTGTGATGTTCTGGTTAGAACACTACCCTCTGGTGTTACTTTTGTGTCATATTTATAGCTCATTTTTGGTGTACAGTAGAGATTTGGATTGCCTTTCTTTGTAGGTAAATAGTTTTCTAGAAAGTTATTTAGCCCCCTTTTCCCAAGCTGTTCCTCCTTGGTCAGTTCAGCCAATATCTATTGCTATTTTTATATCTTTTCCTTTTTTCTTTTGAAATGGGATCTCTCTCAGTCACTTAGGCTGGAGAGCAGTGGCATGATCATAGTTCACTACAGCCTCAAATTTCTGGGCTCAAGTGATCCTCCCACATCAGCCTTCTAAATATCTGGGACTATAGGCACATACCATCATGCCTGGCTAATTTTTGTGGAGACAGGGCCTCTTTATGTTGCTTAGGTTAAAGTCCTAGCTTCAAGTGATCCTCCTGCCTCAGCTTCTCAAAATGTTAGGATTACAGGAACCACTATTCCTGGCCATGTATGCTTATTTCTAACTAGACTGGAACCATATGAGATTTCAACAATATTTTCTTCCCTCCTCCATTCTCAACTATTCAGTACACATAGTTAATCTCCACTGCTTACTGTATATACGTACATCTTGGTTTAACTAAAACAGCTCTTCTAAAATGTGGCCCACATTTCCCACTCCTATTTTGAGTCTAGGGCTTATATTTAGCATTAAATGCCTGCTGTCGCCCTTCCCGTCCAGCGGGGAGGGCGGCGCTTTATGAGTTCGGCGTATGAAGGGGGAAGAGATTTATAGTAGTTTAAGAAGGAGAATTAGGGCTATAGTTACCACCGAGAGGGCAATAATCTTGTTAGAAGGGGAGAGAGTAGGCTGGAGGGTATCCTGGATTAACTCAGCCTCGTTGGGGTGGATCGGGAGAGGAACGTTTGTTCCCCACAAGCCCATAAGTGAAGAAGAAGCACACACACACAGAGTTAGAGAGAAAAGGAAGTCCCAAACTTTATTGTGGAGGTTATTTATACTCTAGGGTTGGAGGGGCTATGT
>CAUYQV010031904.1:0-16394 GCA_963574575.1 Galagoides demidoff | reverse complement strand
ATACAATGATTAACCAAATGACATGAAATTTATGTTAACCAGCTTGATGAAAGTGTTTCAAATTGTATATGAAACAGCACAATGTACCCCATGTTTGCATCAATGTATACAGAGATCAATTAATAAAAAAAAAAAAAAGGAAAAAAAAACCAAATCACAGCAACCTCCAGCTCTCAGGCTTAGCCAATTCTTTTGCCTCAGCCTTCCCTCAGCTGGGACTACAGGCATCTGCCACAACACCTAGCTATTTTTTTCTTGTTGTTACAGTTTGGCCGGGGCCAGGTTCGAACCTACAACCCTCAGTATATGGGGCTGGTGCTCTACCCACTGAGCCACAGGAGCCACCTGGCTAATTGTTTTAATGTTTGCCTCTCCACTAGACTACAAGCATCATCAGAGTTGGCATCATGGAAACCTAGGAATAACCTGGGCTTAGAAGAGCCTAGCACACAGGTAGTTAATAGATGTTGGTTGAAAGAAAGAATAAAGTGAATAAATGAATGAGTGATCCAGGCGTCTCAGATGGATCACAAATGTTTACTTTTCTTTTTAGAAACTTATCAGCACTTTGACATTAACTTTAAAATCTGCAAGTTGAGACATTCTTCAGAAAGGGTATGTGTGTGTTCTCTGTAACTTCATAATGGCAGGCAACAGAAACCCAGCTAAAGTTAGGCTGGGCCAAAACAGAATGTTTGGAAGGACACTGGGATCTGTAACCAGAGGAATGGCAAGAACATAGCTGGAATATAGACTGTATTGCTGCCAGCTCTCCTTCTGTTTCCCACCCCTGCTTTTCCCTGCCTGCTGCTTCATTCTTTCCAACTGATTGACTATCTGTCTCCCTGGGAGGTTACCTGGTAGCCAGGGGTTTCAGAGCCTCACAACTTTTGGCTTCCACTGCCAGAGACAGGCTGAACTCTTTTCTCAGTTCTTTGGAAAATTTTTGAGAAATAACTAATAAGCCTGACTTGGTTAGATGACCATTCCCTGTGGTATCCTCCAATAAGCACAGACTATGAAGTACAAACACAGCCACCTAGAACCCACCTCTGCAAGTCCCAGAGGAGAAAGAATTATCATAAGCCAAGCCACACTCCAGCGCAATCTCCTGTGGTGAGGCATTTCTGTCTAAAGAGAGCTCTTGTATTTCAAGATCTCAGGAACACTCAGTGGTTCTTGGGTGCCACCAAAACGCACTTGACTATATGACTGACTAAATTCTCCACTTTCTTTCTCCTTTCTTTTATTTTGTGTTCATTTCTTCCCTTTATGTATTTATTTTTATTATTCATTACTTTTAAGATAATATATTAAATTATAACAAACATCTGTGAACCACTCCCCCCAGGGCAGCCACATTGTGCAGTTCTGGGAGTACCACTCATATGTGATTTATAAGGGCTCCCGGGGTTGCTCTAAGCCTGTTCTACATAGCAATACTAGATTACCCTGCTCACCACCCAGCCCGAAACTAGACCACTAACCAAAACACACATGGGCTCCTTCCCATTCCATCCTTCTGCCTCTTCTCTCCTAACAAGCTAACTATAACCTCCTTTTAAAATAGAGTTTACATGTATATGTATGTTGGCTGTGAAAGATTGTCAACAGTATTTCCCACTCATAAGCTCATTTTACCAAATGACCATGATACTTCTCCCATCAGAGTGGGAGTCTACAATTTCTACTTGAACTTGTGAAGGCTTTTGTAACTCCCTCAGTCCCTAGAGTAGGGTGGAGTTAATGTTGTGTGACTTCCAAGCCTAGGTTAGAAAATGCTATGCACTTTCACCCTGCCCTCCTGGGGTGCCCCCTCTCAGGGAGAACAGCAGCCATATAAGCAGTCTGTTAATTCTGTCTCCTTATTCCCTGTCTTAATCAGTATGGGCTGCTATAACAAAAATACTATAGACTAGGTAAACTTAAATAACAGAAATTTATTTCTCATACTCCTGAAGGCAAGGAAGTCTAAGATCAAAGCACCAGCTGTTTTCACCCCTATTGAAGGCTCTTGTCTCATTTTGCAGACAGATGCCGTCTTACTGTGTCTTCACATGTCAGGGAGACAGTGCTGGTCACTTCACCTGATAATTGTACTAATCTCATAAGAAAGTCTCTATTCCCATCACCTCATCCAAAACTAACTTTTTTTTTATCTTTGAGTTGTTAACTTTCTCCATTTTTGAAAAATAGCTTTGTTTAATATAAAATTATTGGTTGACAATCTTATTCTTTCATCGCTTTGAATATGCCCTCTCTTTGCCTTCTGACTTCCATGGCTTCTGATATGAAGTCATTTCTTAATCTTATTGAGGAATGATTGTATACAATGAGCTGTGTTTCTGTTGTTACTTTTAATATCTTCTCTTTTTCTTTAAATTTCAGCTTTTGATTATGATGTGTGTAGAATGAGAAATCAAAGACCAAAATTAAAAGATTATTCTGAAACATGAATGAGTCCAGGTTCTGTGCGGGCAACATCAGCCTTCATTTCCCCCAGGTGCAGGTGAGCTGAGTTTGAGAAGGAAGTCAGCACATGGATTAAGGTGGATGGGAATTGAAGGGGTCAGAGAGGTAGGGATTGGTACCTTCACTCTTTCTGGGTGGAGCACTCATGCATTCATTTCTTCCTGGGTGGGTCAATTCTATTTGGGTAGGTCCCACACTGACTCTATCAGAGATCTCTTTGAATTTACCCTACATGAAGTTTGTCGAATTTCTTGGATTGGCAGATTAATGTTTTTCCTCAATTTTTGAAAGCTTTTATCCACTATATCTTCAAATATGCTTTCTGCTCCTTTCTCTCACCTCTTTTCTTCTGTGAATCACATTGTGGTATGCTTGATGGAGAGTAGCCACTTTGTTGGTATGCTTCATGAAAATCAACACTTTTCTGAGGTTCTGTTTATTTTTCTTGATTCTTTTTTCTTTCTATTCCTCAGAAAGAATAATTGCAATTGCCCTATCTTTGAGTTTGCCAATTGTTTCTTCTGTCAGCTCAAATACGCTGTCAAGCCTCTCTAGAGACTTTTTCATTTCAGTTATTGCATTTTTCAACTCCAGAATTTCTATTTTGTTTCTTTTTGTCATCTTTCCTTTCTTGATATTCTCTATTTGGTGAGACATTATTGACGTATTTTCCCATAATCCTTTAGACATAGTTTCCTTTTGTTCTTTGAATATATTTGTAATATCAGAACTTAAGTCTCTTTCTAATAAATCCAACATGTGCTCTTCCTCTGGGAGAGTTTCTATTAACCACTTTCTCCTAGGGGTGGCACACTGTCATGTTTCTTTGCACATCTTCTAATTTTTTTTGTTGAAGATGGTATATTTTAAGTAATAAAATGTAGTAACTCTGAAAATCAAGTCCTCTCTTCCTCCCACCCTGCCCAAGTTTGTTAATTGTGCTATTATCTGCTTAGTAGAATAAGGTGCTGCTATTTGTTTTCTGAAATAATTCTGTAAAGTCTATAATCTTTGTCATTTGCAGTCACCAAAGACTTTACTCAGCTAGCTTAATGATTAGCTGACAGTTGTGCGGAGATTTCATTAAAAGGAATCAATCATTTGTCTTTTGCCGTGGGTTCTGTGTGTGCTGAGACACATCTTCAATTTTCATTAGCAGTTTACGACTCTGCCTTCATTTCACCTCTGCTAAGCCTCAGTGACAACTAGAGGTGAGAGACTGAGACTTCCTCAAGTCTTTCCTGGGTATGTGAATATCCACACACGTCTGTGTCCTTCTAACTTCAGAGGAATATGTTAAAATCTTACAAAATCCATTATCGACATCTTATTCTTCAATTTGTCAAAGTATTTTGGCCATTCCCTTGCCCCAAGTGGTATTACTGCCTCAGGCAGCTTATTAATAATCAATTATAGCTGATTGTTATTGAAAAACTCCTCTAGGAATAGGACTTTTCCTTTTTTTTTTTATAGGACTTTTCTAATTGAATGAACTATGAGTTGATGAATAAAGATAAGTCCTCTGAATAAGGCTTGTCTAGGTGGGAAAGAAATTGACAATTTTCTAAGAATAGGCTTTGTGGTTACTCCAAGTCCATTCTTCCCCTTGCAGTGGCTGCTAGACTGCTGGTTTTTGCAGGTACTGTTGAGTCTAAGGCAGTTGGTTTTCAAGGCTACCTCAGAGCTAAGGGAAGTGGAAATAGAGTAAACAAAACATCACAAACCTTGCTTTTCTTGCCAAATTTAGCCATTTTAAAAAAATAAACATTCCCTGAATTGTTATAACCCTTTGGTTAATTCACAAGGTTCTGAAAAAATTGAGTATGGTAATTTTTGCCAGTGTTCCAGTTGCCTTCAGAGAGGAATGGATATATATATTTTTTAGTTTTTTTTATTAAATCATATCGGTGTACATTAATACTATCATGGGGTACAGTGTACTGTTTCTACATACAATTTGAAATACTTTCATCCAACTGGTTAACATAGCCTTCATGTCTTTTTCTTAGCTATTGTGTTAAAGCATTTATATTCTACATTTAGAGAGATTCACATGTACCCTTATAGGATGAACCATAGGCGTGATCCCACCAATCACCCTCCCTCCACCCACCATCCCCCCTCCCCTCCCCTTCCTCTCCCCTCATCCCATACTCCTGGGTTAAAATTGGGTTATAGCTTTCCTATGAAAGCTATAAATTATTTTCATAGTAGGGCTGAGTACATTGGATACTTTTCTTCCATTCTTGAGATACTTTGCTAAGAAGAATATTTTCCAGCTCCATCCATGTAAATATGAAGGAGGTAAAGTCTCTATCTTTCTTAATGGCTGCATAGTATTCCATAGTGTACATATACCACGATTTATGTACAAGAGGAATGAATATTTAGAGGTCCTGACTCCACCGTTCTGAAGTGCCACCTCTCTTGCAAGGATGTGAAGGGCATGTCATGCAGATCCTTTTTATTAAAAAATAGAAACTTTAAAATCTTAAGGATGTTGTCCCACAGCAGCCTCACTGCAAGCCCAAGGTGGGAAAGGGCCTTATAACAGAGATTATCACGAATGTGACTTTTGATTAGTGGAGTGAATTATAAATTGATATATACATACAAAGCCCACAAAGTTTTTAAAGGATTATGTCAGTTTGTGTTGAAAAGGACAAACAGTACAAAATGGAGCCATTTTATATGTAAAAAGAAGAGCGACTCAGAAGTAAAATCCAAAACCTCAAGACCTCAGAGCTCAGGGAAAGTCAAGAGAGACAGAACAATTTCTAGAGACTAGAATTGAACCTAATCATAACTGGCAATATAAGTCCAGATAGATTTCAGAATTGCTATGGATCAGTGACTGATGTATGCCTCCTATTTTATTCTTTATGAACCAAAGGGTCTATAGCTTATGCCTAACCCATCATTGAATGTTAGCTGTAGGTGGGTGATACAGACAAACTTGCCTCTTTGGTTCATTGTTCTTCAGATCAAGAGAAATACATTCAAGTTGGTCCTTGAGGACCATGCCTGAGTAGCCTCATTTATACCTGTAACTGATTTAAATTATGAGATCTAGACTTCAAGTTGACACCATAATGGGATAAGCCTTTGGAATCCTGTGAGGAAAACAAGTGTATTTTGCACATGGAAGGGATATAAATTATTGTGGCCAGGGGTTGTTCCATGATAGGTTGTATTTTCAAACATAATTGTACAAATATCACCCATCCCACATTCCTTTCTTGCAAAATTACCTTGATATTCTTCCCATTGAGTGCTGGTATCTATATCCCTTCCCCTTGAACCTAGGGAGTTTGTGTCTAGGTACAGCTGCCTTGATCTTCAGGAGCACAGGCTCTTAAAACCCAGCCACCATGCTGTGAAATAGTCCAAATTATCCCATATGGAGAGACTGAATGGAGAGGCCACATGTGGGTTTTCTGGTCAACAGCCCTGTTGAGATCTTAGCCACAAAAATGTGACTCCTGACATCCCCAGATAATTCTAGACCCCAGATGTTGAGTCACTCCCAATTTTCAAATCTTTCTAGCTGAATCCTCAGACATTGTGGAGGAGAAATAAACCATCCTTCTATTCTGGGTCCAAATTTCTGACCCATAGAGACCATGAAAGATATTAAGTGATTGCTATTATTTTAAGCCACTAAATTTTGGAATTAGTTGTTATGCAACAATAGATGAATGGAACACATGGGTAAAAAATATGGTTTAAAACTCTTAATACCTGAACTTTTGAGGGTGGCTTTTTTTTTCTCCTATTTTGAACATTGTCACTGTGAATAACTTCATACATATAAGAGTGCCTTTTGGTTGTGTACCAATTATTATTCAACTTTACAAGATAATGTCAAACAGATTTTCAAGGGGATTGTGCTTGGTTACATTCCCATCAACAAGGTGTAAGAAACCCCCTGTCGATCTCTCATCTCAGGGCCTCATGCTGGCTGTCTCCTCAGCCTAGAATCTTCTTCTCCCAGGCATTTACACAACTCACTCCCTCACGCCCTTCAAGTCTTTCTCAAATCTCACCCTCTCAGGGAGGTACACTCTGTGTCTCACTTAAATTAAAAATGATCCCACCCTCACTCTCAAATGTCCTTATCTTCTGACCTATCTTTCTTTCTAGCATATTATAAATTATTTAATTATTACATGTATTGCCTATTGTCCTCCTCCTTCCAAAAGAATGTAAGTCACCACAAGAAGTGGCATTTCTGTCTTCTTTGTTCACCTAAGAGTATCCAATCCAAAGTTGGACTCAATAAATTTGTATTGAATAAATGAATGAATATCCACCCTTTTATGTTGACAGACTGTCATTTTGCCAGTTGAACAGATACGTGTTAATTAATTGTGGTCTGTCTTTATCTTTCCTTCATAACTAATGAAGTTAGTTGAATGCCTCTTCATGTGTTTATTTGCCATATCTATTTCCTTTTCTATGAAACCCTTGTTCATGTTATTTACTCACCTTCCTATTGAGTTGTCTGATCTCTTTTTATTAAATTACAGGATTTCTGTATGTATAATATCAACTGATCCTTTGCAACTTACATGCATCCAAAAAGTTTCTCCCAATATGCAACTTGTTTTTAAGATGTCTAATAGAAACTCTTTATTTTAATGTTTATTAAACATTAAAATTTTTGTGTGTCCTTTCTTTAAGAATAAACAATTCTTCTCATGCTAGAGAGAAGAATGCTCAGGGTGGGAGATAGTCCTTTCTTAAAGTTTCTTTTTAATTAAAACCTTTTAAAACTTACTTTATTGACCACAGAGGGGTCTGTGCATGAAATTCAAGGTATTACAAAGAACCCCGGGCCCCTCCAGAGAGACAAGCCCACCCACCCCTAGACCAGGCCTCTCTCTCTTACATTCTGCCTCTTCACCTTCACCCTCTAGCAATGTCACGAGAGACTACACCATTAATCATGTCTAAGAGCTGCCAGGTGGGAAAGAGGTGTGGGAGAAAAGGAAAGTGCCCAAGGGAAGGGGCTGGAGCTTAAAAACACCAACTAGCAGAGGACCCCTCCTCCTGTCAGAAGTGGGCAAGTTCCAACAGAGGGGCACTCAGGGATTTGATATGTAGCAAAAAGGATAATAATGGGGGTGTTGCAAGGATAAGGTAAAAGGAGAGCTCAGACTAAGGCAGAAAAGACTTCACCTTTGAAGAAAGAGATACCAAAACACCCTTGAGGTGGGCACTTTCAAGGCAGGCCATGGTTGGGGTAACCTCCATGCCTCTCAGACAGCAGCATCTGGTGTGATTCACACACTGGTATAGGCTCCTAGAAATGAGTGGAGAGCCCAGGGCAGGGGAGGGAAGGCTATAAGGATTATTTGAGCATAGGGATATCAACAGCATTTGTACCTTGGTGCTATTACTCACTGATCATGGCTTCTAGCAGCCTCCTTGACTTCACAATCCAAAGATAAAATTTGTCCTTTATGAAGGAAAAATAGGGAAATTTAAAACACAAACACCAGAAGGCCCCCTGTCCACCTTCCTAAGATTAGTGAGGCTGTCAGAATATAACCTGCAGGGATTTCTCAGGGCTCTGAGTTCCCCTCAACCAGATAATTCACTAAATCCTATTTGAAGTGTTCAAACTTCGCCTACAGTGAATATTTGGCTTTGACACTTTGTCATCTTGCTAAGAGCAGAAGCAATATCCAGTCACTGCTGCCAGAGCTGGCCAGGGGCTTAAAGTAAACCTCCCACCTCAGGTCATCCAACCTCCTCCCCTAGAAAGACACCTGTGCTGAGCAAGACTGAGGACTAAAAGAGCTTCTCCTGGTCCCAGTAGCCAGATTTAGCCAGATGACTCTGATCAAATCCTTATCTACTTAAGAAAGGAGTTGGCCCTTTCTTCTGGAACAAAGCACAAGCTATGAAATTGAAAGGCCATCAGGCAGACAGAACAGGATCCAGGCCCCTTCATCCTGCCCCACAGGCTACAGAAAGGATAAAATATCTGGCAAAAGTAACAGGAGGCATGCAGAGGAAGCCCACTTTGCTCAGGGAATCCCCCCAGCCTTCAGGTGTTATCCAATTGTGATCAGAAGGAATTTCCTCTCAAAGTTCCCTGCTGTCCACCAGCCCATCTCCATTTCAGGAAATACAGTCCCTTGAGCAGGCAGACAGCACCAAGGCATTAGCCCTGATGGGATCCACATTGTTCTTGAGGAGCTGAGCCCTCAAGCCCTAGCTCAAGAGCCTGCACACACAGCAGCCTACCACAGCATCTGAGGTTTGGCAGCAGGAGAGGGACATAAGTCCTTCCCTCAAGGAGCCCCCATTCTGAGAAAATAATCATTGATCATGATTCTCCTGATCTAAAGGGTGGGGTAAAATCCCTTCTCTCAGGCTAGAAGCCTCCACCAGAAAGTCCTGAAAGTTCCTGAGTTCACCCACCAGAATAGGGATGTTGGCTATGCCAAATAAAATACAGGGTACCCAATTAAATGTGAATTTCAGATAAACAAGAAATTTTTTATTTTATTTTATATATATATATATATATATATATATATATATATATAAATCCTAATTTAACTGGACAACTTGCATCTTATCCGGCAATCACAGAATGAAGTCACAAAGCCCAGACCTAAGTTCACATATGTGGCAACATGTGAGCAGTCAGAAAATTAAAAATCACGAGCTGAGTCATAATGCTGTGAGGATAGAAAACATAAGGTTGTTAGGAATCTGTAGGGTGCTTCTGGGCCTGGTGGCCTGTCCAGGAGAGCCTGGGTCATCTAGAACTCCTCAGACTCTGGCCCATCACCACGCTGCTTCTGGCTGTGTCCCTGTGGGGCAGACAGAGCCTGGGACCCCGGGAGAGCAGTCCAGGGGCTTGGCAGCAGCTGCGTCCTCTCAGGCCATAGCTGAGGCAAAGCACACCGGGAGAGAGGATCCCAGGCAGGGCCCATGGGAGAGCAGGTGCCAGGACCTGGGGGAGTGCAGAAGGGTGCCCAAGGGACAGTGTGTGCTTTCAAAATAAAGTGACGGGAAATCTTCTTTGTTGCCAGGAAATCTCATAGAGACTGCTGCTGCTAGGGTGCTGGTAACACGGGAACCTGAGAGCTGGGGTAACTGAAAAACAGGAAATGGATGCAATCCAGGGCCAAAGCCACAGACTCCGAAGGTCTGAGATCCCCACAAAGCTGGGTGACTGAGGCCCAGAGCCAGGCTGCCTCTTCCGAGGAGCCTGGCACCGGGAAGTCCCCAGAGAGCGTTCCACCAGCCACACCCGCAGACTCCCCAGTACCCATTGCATGGGGAGCCAAGCAGAATAGCAGATCACCAAGTCAAGAACTGTTTACATTTCTGCTCTCCATCACATCTGGTAACTCAGAGCACCTCCTTCTAAAGAGGTTGAACTTTTATCCTCTATGATGGGGCCAAGATGCAGCCTTCAGAAAGGCAGTTTTCCAGAGATACGTCAGCAATTTAAGTAAGAAGACAACTCAACTTCCATGGCCTGAGGCTTGAGAACCGCTAATACCAACCAGTTTACAGACAGGAGGCTGAGGTCAGGGGAACTGCCTGGTGTCCCCCTCTCCCCATCTGAGTATTCCTCTGCTTTGGCCTTAGACACAAGGCTCCTGTCCCTGGTGTCCTGCTGGGAACATCTGACCGTCTCAAAACACCCAGAGTGAGAGAGTCAGCTCTCAGCACTAACAAGAGGCGCGAGTGCTGACCCCTTCCGGGAGCCCAAGGAGGTGGCCCTAACAGCCATGGCCATCACCACTGCCGTTGTCACTAGCACTGTGTGCCAGGCAACGTGAAGCCCTTTATATGCTGTCTCGTCTACTGCCCAATTTGTTGCAGTGGGCACCACTGGCTCCATTTTTCAGATGAGGACTTTGGAGCCACAGGTGTCTACTAATCCGTACAGTTAACACTCAGCACGTGTCTGAGGTAGACACCCGTGAGAGGAAATCTCACACCCCTGCATCTAAGTCCTTGCAAAGCTGCCCTGTAACAGCAGGGGGCGCCAATGTCTGACAAAAGCCCCTGTCACAGAACGTCCACACAGATCGCGCAGAGGAACAGAAACGCCAAACGGGAACCGTGGACAGCAGAGCTCTTGGGCCCGATGGGCCCCCAGGACAGAAATTCAAAACAAAACTGGCCTGTGATGCGGGCACTCAGGCCCAGATTTACTGAGCCTTAGATGTCAGGTTGTCATGCTTCCTCAACTCCACAGAGCTCAGCAAATGCCCCTGGCGGGACACTACCCTTTCCCTGGGGGCTCCTCTGGCCTCTAGTCTGTCACACCAACCTAAGGGGCGCCTCAACCCCTTAGTTTTCTCTTTCCCTGTGGAGTCTCTGTTGGCTCAGGTCAAGCCCACACCACGCTCAGAAAGGGCAAATCCCCCAGGGAGGGGGTAAGGGGTCCTCCAGCCCAGGAAAGACTTTCGGCCCTTCGTCTCATCTGCTGCTCTTTGCTTCCACTGCTCTGAGCTGCCTTTCAGGGTATGATTTTTACAGTTTACCCGGTTTTCTCCTGTTGCTACCATCATAGCGGTGGCCTGCTGCTGCCTCTGCATCCTGCCCAGAGCCAAAGTCCAGGTTACTTCTCTAGGTTTCCATTTCCTCCTTTGTGAAATACTAATGACTCTGTAAACGTTAAATGAGGGGAAGTGAGAACATGGGCACACATGTCTCCAGGACGCGGGAGGCCCTCAGTAGAGTGTAGCCTTTCCTCTGCCACTGCAGGGCGTGGAGGGTAGGGAGGCTGTGTGGACTTGGTAAAGAGCACTGCCCTCGGGATCTGTGGCCTGGGTTTGAATCCTGGCTCCCCTGTTTATAAGCTGTGTGACCTTGAATGAGGTCCTTAACCTCTCTGAGCCTCAGTTTCCCCCTCACAGTGTTGTGAGGATAAACTGAAATAGCATATATGAAGCCCTAACTCCATGCCTGGCTCTTAGTACTCATTGGTAAATAGCAGCACATCTTATTTCACTTACTACATGAAATAAATACAGGTAAATTAAGGCATTATAATATTTGGACAGAGTCTATCAAAAGTTAATGAATAATGATTGTCAGAGAGATATTGTCTCAGCTCATTCAGGCTGCTATAACAAATTATCGTGAACTGACTAGCTTATAAATAACAGTAATCTACTTCTCATGGTTCTGGAGGCTGGGAAGTCCAAGATCACAGTGCAGGCAGATTTGATACCTGGTGAAGGCTTGCTTTTTGTTTCACAGAAGGTGTCACCCAGCTATGTCCTCGTATAGTGGAAGGGGGTAAGGAGTTTCTCTTGGACCTTTCTTATAATGGCACTAATCTCATTCACGAGGGCTTTGCCCCATGACCTAATAACAACCTAAAGACCCTTCCTCCTAATACTTGGAGGGTTAGATTTTAGCATGTAAATTTTGGGATGACATAAACATGCAGACCACAATAGGTACAAAGTAATGATAAATATTTCTTATGTTATACATCAATTTAGAAATTTTCTGAAGTGCTTTAACATTCTCTGTATACTCACCACCCAGTCAGCCCTCTGTATCCGTGAGTTCTGCCTTCATGGATTCAGACAACTGCAGAATATGCCCCCCAAATGGATGGTTGTGTCTGTACTAAACATGTGAAGATTTTTTTTTGTTATTAGATACTAAGCAATGCAGCATAACAACTATTTACATGGCATTTTACATTGTATTAGGTATCTAGAGATAATTTAAAGTATACAGGAAGATAGGTGCAGTTTGTATGCAAATATTACACTATTTTATATAAGGGACTTGAGCATCTGTGGTTTGGGTATCAAAAAAGGCTTCTGAAATAAATCGCTCATGGATATCAAGGAATGACTATATATATATAAGGAGATATTCAGATAAGGAAGCTAAAGTTCAATGGAATTAAATGAATTAGCCAATGTCTACCCAGCTACACCTGGTGGGGGAGACCAGAAAAATAATTTATTTTTATACTGCTAGTTCCTGCTTTCAAGGATATAATACAAAATGAGCCTCACTAGAAGAATGTAATCAAGTGGTATAGGCGGCTGTTAGCCTGGGATACAGTTGGAGGTCAGAGAAAGGAGAGCTGTAGGAAAGCATGTTAGCAGAAACTATGTTTATGTGTTTGATCAAACCATTCCTGCCATAGTGGCCTAGTGCAGGCCAGAGCCCTAAAAAAAACAGATGAACTTCAGAAATCCTAATGAGAGAGGAAGCCTGAGAACACAGGTTCCTATCTCAGGTGGCCTACAAGGTCAGGCTGCATGTTATTATTTTTATGCATTCACTCCACAAAAATGTTTTGGACTCTACCCATGTACCAGACCCTATGTCAGATACAGCAACAGTCATGGACAAAAACACAGTTCCCATCCTCCTGGAGTGAGGGAGACAAAAATAATCAAATAATCCACATGTAGATGTATAATCACAAATCAAGATAAGCATCATAGTGGGAAAGCCCCAGATGTGTTAAGAGAGTCCCTAACCTAATAAACCCAGCCTAGGAGGAACACAGGGAGGGTATAGGGAGGCAGACTCAGAGAGCAGGGCAGGCAGGGGGAAGTCACTGATCATCATGAAAGTTTGAGAGTTGCTGATCATTATGAAAGAGTGAGATCCCCTTGGTGGGAGACCAGGGAGCAGCCACAGAAGGGAGAGAAGGACAGTGAGGTGGGAAAAAGAGATTGATGGAGAAGTTGGGATGGGACAGTGGGGCAGAGAGGTCAGCAAGGGCCAGATCAGGCTGGTCCCTGTAGGCTGTGGATGGGACTTAGGTCTTACTCTAAAGGAAATGTGAAGCCATTTGCTATCATCTGAACATTTTTCTGTCACCTCAAAATCCATGTATTGAAACTTAATCCCCAGTGTGATGGTATCTGGGACTGGGGACTTGGGGAGTTGATTTGGTCATGAGAGCTCTAACTCATAATGGGATTGGTACCTTCATAAAAGAGGTCTCCCTTTTCCCTCCACCTTGTGAGGATGAAGCAGAAAGACCGTCTTCAATGGATCAGGATGGAGGCCCTCACCAGACACTGAATGGGCCAGCACCTTGGTCTTGGATTTCCTGGCCTTCAAAACCATGAGAAAGAAATTTCTGTTGTTTATAAGGCACCTAGTATGTGGTGTTTTTTATACATAGGTCACTATGAAAGTTTTGAGACACAGTGGTTATTTAATATTTCAATTATTTCTCTTCCAAGAAACAGTTGACAGCGTCCTTTCTGATCCACCCAAAGAAGTTTCAACTTATCAGTGTTGCTGGGAGGGCTTCATTTACTTCTGTTCACACATATTTTATGTTTCTTGAGTTTTGTGTATCTACAAACTTTCATAATGATCAGCGACTATGACACCATTAAGGAGGCTTAGACAGGGGAGAAGCCCAGAAGAGGATCAGGAAAAGGAAGTAGAGGGTGGCTTTTTCAGGGTTCTTTGACAATGAGCAACTGTAATAGAGCCTGGTTTACTTACTTTACATTAGAAAAAAATGAATTTATTGCAAGAAGATGTAGCCTCAGGGGAAAGGCTGAACAACGGGGCCTTGAGATGGGCAGGAACAAGAAGTGCCACTGGTGCAGGTGGCAGGGACTGAGACCTGCCCCATCAGGATGGGGCTGCTCCAATGCACTCCAGTCCTGTGTTATCTTCTCAAGATTTAGTTCCCCAGAAACAGACTCTGACGGGGGCCCCCCATGGGTCCCAGGCTCACTTCTTGGCTGAGACACAACACGCCAAGAGTGACATCTTTCAGGAAGGAGATGGTGTTCCCCAAGGAAAATCACAAAGAAATTGGGGTTATCTCAAAGAAGTAGGGAGGGATTTTGGACAAGCAGACAAAATCCATCAGACATCTGTGACAGATTCTGAAGGAAAGGCTGGAGGACCATTAAGGACAAACTGGACTTGCCTTGGTTTCACATAGGAAGTAAACCCTTGCCTGCAGCCCCTTGTCAAAGGGGCAAGCCATGCGGAGATTTGGGAGATGAGCAGTAGACAAAGAAGCGGCCAGATGGTACCTCAAATGAGGTCACGCATCACACAACCCTCCTTTGGGCCTCATTCTCTGACTCATTTGTAGCTTTCAGAGAGATAAGGCATCACTCAATAAATAAGCCACCAAATATATCAGAGGCGGCAGAGGAAACGGAGACGGCATTTATTCATCACACCAATAATTATGTATTATATAAACCTATATAATGAAGGCTGACCCCAAGTGTTCCTTTTCCATGGGAGTGTGAAGGAAGGGATGGCATTACCTATAGATGAGATTCTAGATGTGCAGGACAAAGTGCCAGGAAAACAAGGCACAGGATCTGCCAACAGACCTTTTGGCAGGAAGCATCCGACATGGGCCAGAGCCACTTTCCAGCTCCAGAGAACCATCCATCAGACTGGCAGGGTGGCTTCCCTCCTGAATAGGCAAGTTCTGCTCAAATATGCTAATTCAACACAAACTTTCTCACAGGAAGAACATATCCAGTGTGGGTCGTAGCACCTTAAGAAATCCACAGTCCCTCAGAGGAAGTAGATGTTGCAAAAGGAGTGAAGATAAAAATTGCAGAGTTGCACCTTGGGATGGGCTGGGGAGCCGTTTCTTGCCCCGGCGCTGCTTAGTTCTATTGAGACAGAGGTCAAGTCTCCCTGTGCACTGGCCTGACACAGTCTCTGGAAGTCTGATTTTTACCCTTTTTCATAGAATACTTTTTCCATTGCATTTAGATAAATACTTTTTGATGCAATGATTCTAAGGAAAGGAGCACGAAGTTGAAACTGTGACGTGTAATGTGTCAAATCTGTAAAATGCTCCTGCCAAAATTCAAGAAATGTCTGTTTTGCACAAAGGCAGTAAGAGAGGTTGTGGGATCTTCCAATAGCAAGTCTCACCTCTGTGTGAAGCAAGCTGATAATTTACAAGGAGAGCTTGAGCAAGTCTGGGGATGAGGGAGGGGACAGCCGTGGAGGTTCCCTGGGAAGGACCTTCTACTACTAATGCATTGTTGTAGTTTCCTTACTGGTCTCTCCAGCTCAGGCCTCTATTTCTTCCAATTTAATCATTTTATACCAGCTCTCAAATTGAACTTTTTAACGAAGCATTGCTTCTGAACATTAGAGCACCTACCTCTGAAACCTTCCTACACTCCTTACCTAAGCCCCCTCCCAAACTTTCAGATACTTGCTTATTTCCTTGATGACTTTTACCATATGTATCTGAGCACCACCCACATTATTACTTTCTGGTTATTGATTAAATTGCCAAACTTTCTTTTGTCATTGTAAGCAATATTATCATTTTTGTTTAAATACTTTGAATGTATATTAATATAAACACTAGCAAACTTAAAAAGGTGGCTGGGCGTGGTGGCTCACGCTCTGGGAGGCCGAGGTGGGTGGACTGCTTGAGCTCACAGGTTCAAGACCAGCCTGAGCAAAACTGAGACCCCTTTATTTTCTAAAAATAGAAAACTGAGGCAAGAGGATCACTTGAGCCCAAATTAGAGGTTGCTGTGAGCTATGATGCTACAGCACTCTACCCAGGGTGACAGCTTGACTCTGTCTCAAAAAAAAATTTTTTTTTTAAAAGTAACACTAAAACCTATCTAAGGCAGTGTTTTTCAAACTTTTTTTTTTTATCTCACACTTGAACCTGTAGTTCCACAGCACACTTAAATTATGTTGATCAAAAAAAGGAGTAAAGAAAAGAATATACTTATACTGGTCTTTGAACTTCTTTCAAAAGTAACTTAATTAATGATGTTTAAAAATGTTCTGAAATAACTTAGGGGACCTGGAAAAATAGACTCGGACCCCCACTTAGGTTAATTATTGGTAATTTATTTTACCTGCTGCAGGGGCTGCTGCTCCGAGAGACAGTCAGCAGCCCAGGTGTGAGGGTGAGTTGCCTTTTA
>CAUYQV010031902.1:0-10143 GCA_963574575.1 Galagoides demidoff | reverse complement strand
TCTCTTTCTGTTCTCTTGAGGAAAGCTTGTAATGCTATAAATTTCCCTCTTAGGACTGCCTTTGCGGTATCCCAGAGGTTCTGGTAACTCGTATCTTCATTATCATTATGTTCCAAAAATTTGGTGATTTCCTTCTTGATCTCATCTTTGACCCATCTATCATTCAACATAAGGTTATTTAGCTTCCATGTTTTTGTACGAGACTGCAAACACTATAACCACCATCCACTTTTAAAAAATTTTTTTTATTAAATCATAACTGTGTACATTAATACTATCATGGGATACAGAGTGCTGTTTCTACATACAATTTGAAATACTTTCATCCAACTGGTTAACATAGCCTTCATGTCATTTTCTTCGTTATTGTGTTAAGACATTTATATTCTACATTTAGAGAGATTCACATGTACCCTTATAGGATGAACCACAGGTGTGATCCCACCAATCACCCTCCCTCCACATACTCTCCCCCCGCCCCTCCCCTCACCTCCCTCTCCTCTTCCCATATTCCTGGGCTAAAATTGGGTTGTAATTTTCCTATGAAAACTATAAATTAGTTCCATAGTAGGGCTGAGTACATTGGATACTTTTTCTTCCATTTTTGAGATACTTTCCTAAGAAGAATATTTTCCAGCTCCATCTATGTAAATATGAAGGAGGTAAAGTCTCCATCTTTCTTTATGGCTGCATAGTATTCCATGGTATACATATACCGCAATTTATTGATCCATTTGTGGGTCGATGGGCACTTGGGCTTCTTCTATAACCTAGTGATTATGAATTGGGCTGCCATGAACATTCTGATACAAATATCTTTATTGTAGTGTGATTTTTGGTCCTCTGGATATACTAGGGGATTGGCTGACCCACCCAGCTAGCAGTCCGCATTCAAAAGATTGATGATTCTACCCGAAAAGCAGCCAGTTAGCAGACTCTGATCGTCTAATCCTCTGCCCACCAAACTGTCTTTATTTTTATTATTTTTTTTAATTTTTTTTGAGGCAGAGTCTCAAGCTGTCACCCTAGGTAGAGTGACGTGGCATCACAGCTCACAGCAACTTCAAACTCTTGGGCTTAGTGATTCTCTTGCTTCAGCCTCCCAAGTAGCTGGGACCACAGACACCTGCCACAGTGCCTGGCTATTTTTGTTGTTGTTGTTGTTGCAATTGTCATCATTGTTTTAACTGACCCGGGCCAGGATGGAACCCACCAGCCTTGGTGTATGTGGCTGGTGCCCTACCCACTGAGCTACGGGCGCCACCCAAACTGTTTTTAAGAAGCCCATATCCCCAATTCTCAGAGAGGTAGATTTGAGAACTTTCTCCCATTTTCCTACCTAGCACTATGCAGGATAAACTCTTTCTCTGCTGTGAACCCTGCTATCTCTGGCTATTGGCTTTCTCTTGGGCAGTAGGCAGATGGATCTGGCTGGGCAGCAACACTCCATAGGCAAGGACATGCAAATTGTAACTTTAGGTCTGCAGACTGTGTTTGGTTCCTAAAACTAAAGTCCGTTCCATTCCACACTAATAATAAGTTACAAGTTTGCCTCTATAGACTCAGAATTAGAGACAAGACAGGATCAAACATTTTCCCCCCTACCTGAGACAACTATATAATTGATGCTCCCTTCACTCCCTGGTTCTCTTCCGCCAGAAATGTAGATTTCTTATCTTACCTAAAATGTAG
The DNA here is from genome assembly GCA_963574575.1 of Galagoides demidoff. Classification (NCBI taxonomy): domain Eukaryota; kingdom Metazoa; phylum Chordata; class Mammalia; order Primates; family Galagidae; genus Galagoides; species Galagoides demidoff. Next base: position 8,451 of record CAUYQV010031902.1, on the reverse strand, counting down.
ATTTCCTTCCTAGACCTCAAAAGTAGGTAACCATCTTGCCTCATTGGCTGGAGGTGGTGGGGGTGGGGGAGGCTGCTTTCATCCTGGAAAAACAGCCATAAGATGCATGTCCTCAGCTTGGGCTTAATTAAACCTCCCTTGATTGAGATTTTCACTTCATGCATTTTAGTTGACAAAATTTATCTGACTCTCATACTTTTTTAGTGTTTTTGCCAGTGCTATAGTTTGGATGTGGTTGTCCCGGCCAAAATTTATGTTGAAATTTAGTTGAATGTTGGGAGGTGGAACCTTTAAGAAGTAGGGCCTAATGGGAGGCGTTTGGATCATGGGAACTCCACCCTCCTGGGCGGCCTGGTGCTCTTCTAGCAGTGGTGAGTTTGTTCTTGCTCCAAGGAACTGGATTCGTGTTCATGGAAGCAGATTAGTGCTTCCAGGATTAGTTTGTTCATGTTTGGCCCCTTCTTATGTGTCTGCTCCCCCTTTAACCTTCCAGCAGGAAAGCCCTCGATGGAAAACAGCCCCATGTCCGTGAATTTCCCAGCCTGCAGAACTGTGAGTCAAATAAACCTCTTTACAAATTATCCAGCCTTGGCTATTTGGTTACGGCAACACAGAATGGCCTAAAGCAGATAGATGTTTGGATTTTTTTAAAACGTTTTACCTAATGACCAAGAAACTTGTGAAGAATATTCTTGTCTTTGTCCTCCCTTGAGATTTTATAGCTAAGGAAGCTAGGTGGGGAATTGTCCAATTGAAAAGAATACGCACCTTTGAATGTTCCAGATTTGGCCAATTTACGCATCCGCCAGATGTGTGAGAGTCCTACTGGCCCAGAAGGTTGATACCTGTTGTTATTAGATTTTTAATTTTTGGCTAGTGTGAAGGCTATGAAATTATATCTCATTTTTTAAAATTTGTGTTTTCTTGATGAATAATACATTTATTAATAATTTTTATTTCTTCATCTCTGCATTTCCGTTGCCCATGTTTTCAACGGGGTACCTATTTCCCCATAAACGTGTTACAGCTCTTTATAAATCCTGCCTTCTAATCATTTTTTGTCCATATGGATGGTAGATATCATATGTTTCTCTAACTAAAGCATTTACTCACTTAAGAATCATGTAGCGATTCAGAGCCCTGTTTCTGGATGCGTCAGGTTCAAGTCCTGATTTGTTATTCTTTGTATTTTGAATGCTAACTCCACTGCCAGTTATCTGCATTGCAGAATCTTTACTAATGAGTAACTTTGGGCAAGTCTCTCTGTGCTCCAGGGGATGCTGTGAGATTCAAATGGGTAACACGTGTAAAGCATTTAAATCGCGCCTGGCACTTAAAAGGGCTTCTATATGGATTTTCTGTTATTCCAGATAGAAGTGCTACTTGTAAATCTTTCAGATTTCATTCTTCTCTCCCTCTCCGGAGGTAACCAAATATATTGAAAAGTATGTAACCTCACAGTTCATGCTTCCTATGCCTATTTTTGTAAAATATAAAGTTTGCATGAATGGAATCAGATTGTGTTTACCATTCTGCAGCTTGTGTTTCTGAGCAACATATTTCAAATCTTATAATAATAATGTTCATTCAGGGCTTGCTGCGTGCTAGTCACTGGGCTGTGTGATTTTTATATATTAACTCACGTCATGTTCACAACAGTTCTCTGAAGTAGATACTATTATGTTTTATTATCCTGACTTTTCCGATGAAGATATAGAAGAACAGAGACCATGAATAACTGGCCTAAGGTCACACAGTTATTAAGTTCAAGAGCCAGTACTCTTAGCCATGCAGTTTAGCTCTAGAACTTGCACTTGTAGCCCCTTGCTGTGCACTTAGAATAATACACAGTGAACAGTAGATAGTAACAAAAAAAAAAGCACAAAAATCCACCACCTGACTTAACCAAAATCAATCACTATGCTATTTTCAAGTTTTTATAAAAGAAATAGAATATTACAGGTACAATTGAGATGTTCTCTATATCCAGAGAGAATTACCATTGCAAATTATGTGTTTATCATTTCTATGTATATTTTATGCTGTAATATATATCTGTGGTGCCATTAAAATTAAATGCATTTTTGTGTATGTTTTCAAAATTTATGTAAGAGCCACAAAGCTGTGTTGGCATTTAGCTACATCCTTGTTTAACTAGTCTTACTGATTACATTTACTCATGCTGATGCAGAGATCGGCTTTTATCTGCTAGATAGTATTCTGCTCTGTTATAGCTGAATAGTATGCTCTGTTTATTCTTTTTCTGTTGATAGACATTTAGTTTATTTCCAGTGTTTTGCTACTTAAATGGCCCTGCAGGACGTGCTCTGTGCATTTTCTTTGTGCAGGTGTGATAGCGTTTTCTGTGCAGCACCGTGGAGGCGTGAGGTCAGAGTTACAAGCGTGTCAGCTTTAAAGCCGTATTACCAAATGACACACCACGGTGCCAGAAATGCATAAGCCGGGTAACAGGCTCATTATTCTGTATCTTGACTAACATCTGATATTGAACATTTTTAGTATTTTTCTTATCTGATGCTTATGAAGTAGATGGTATCTTTTCATGGTTTTACTGAGCAAGTTGCTGCTTCCCAGGGTGGGTGACTGTTTTCATATGTTTATTGGTCGTTGACACATCCCTAAATTGCTGCTTATTGCATTTGCCTACCTTCTAACTCAGTTGTCTTTTCCTAATGGTTTGTGATTCTTTATACAGTCTGGGTAAGTCCTTTGTAAACTGTTTGCGTCGCAAATTCTTCTCCCATGCGATGGTTTTTCTTTTATTTTTTTCTGGGGTCTTCTTTGTTGATATTTATGAATGTTTTGATAGGTGGTCAAACATACTTTCTTCATATATTCACATTTGTTGTCTAAGAATTACTTCCGTAGCAAGAGATTATAAAATATTCTTCTGCATATTTTGAAAATTTTAAGTGCACTCCGTTCTTTAATCCATGAAATATGTCTTTAATGGGGTATGAAGTAGGCATCTCGTTCTGCTGTTTTTTTCAGTGTGGATACTTCCTGCCCCACTGTTTTATTAAACAGTCTCATTAACATCAATACATCGTCTCTTGCTTTGCAGTTCTTTGCATACACATAGGTTGGTTGGTTTTCTTACCCTGTGGTCCCCTTAATTAAGTGCCACACAACCCTAGATACTGTAGCTGTGTTACAAATCTTGCTTCCTAGAAGGCCAAATCTCAACCTCCCTTTTGTTCTTAGTCAAATGAACTTCTGCATACAAGCTGTTCTTTCATATTGATTTTAAGATCATCTTGTCGAGTTCCCTAGAAAACCTAGTTGAGATTTTCATTAAACTTTGCTTATTTTTTTTAGATTATTTTGGGGGCAAAGTCTACAAAATTATCATATTGGTTCCCCCAACACTGGAATAGGATTTGCCCCTCCACTTATTCCGTTCCCTTTTTATGGCCTTCATGCTGGTTGATTTTACTTCAGCCAGACTGGGCTACAGAGTGCCCAGATAGTTGGTCAAACATTATTCTGAGTGTGTCCAGGCATGTGGTTTTGACTGAGATTATCATCTGACCGAGTAAAATGCTAAGAGTTTCCACTCCTTGCATTTACCTAGAGCAGGTCCCTAGGGGCAGTTTGAGCCTGGGGTCCAGCTCTTTCTATGAAGACAGCCCTAGAAGAGGAGGCTGGGGGCATGGAGAGCCCTGTGGTGTCGACTAGCCCAGCCTGGAGTGAAATCTCCACCTCTCTGAGCTGTGGATCTTGGCAGTTTTCACAGTGTCACTAGGGAGCGTGTCCGTGGTGCTCCTCCTGCTATCCCGCTGGAGCTGATCCCCAGGCACACGTGGGTTTGGGACTGGGAAGGCATTTGTTTTGTCGTCTGTTTTGCACTTTTCCTGTGCAGCCCCAGGTCCCCTCCTTTGCAGATGACTGTGAAGTTCCCAGGCATTTCTTCTTCCCTTTCCAGCTGGGTTGCTCCTGAGTGAAACTTTTGGCTGGGAAACTGGCTTTTGGGCTTTTGAGATCCAAATGTCAGGATAAAAAGGACTTTATTCAGGAGTTAATGAATATTTAATACATCGAAAAGTATCTTGTTTTAATTCTTATTTATTTAGCAGAGTTATAGAAAGTGCCTCTGAATTTTTTTACAGTTCTCACATTTTATAATTCAGTGGCGTCACCCCCATTCTGCCCCAAGAGCATAAGCAAGTCTTAGATTTTCCCCCCAGCAGGTTTTGGGTGTCGCGTCACACAGCTGGAGCTGCTCTCCCCAGCAACCTGGGGCTCACCCTGACACACTCACCTGCAGTATCTTTCTGTATAATAGTTTTGCTGTTGCTAATTGTGCTCACTTTACATAAAATACCAGAGGATTTTAATGTGTGCTGTTGAATCAAGCTAAAACACAGTAATTACTTAACTGCCTTAGGATACTGTATCAAATAGACCCAGGGTAAATCCTGTGTCGTTCAGGCATTCTAGCATCTGGGAATACAGATTATTTGTTACCAAAGTTTCTTCTCTAACAAAACCCCATGACAATAAGAGATCATAGAACATTTAAACCTGTTATTTTAGGGAGCAGACACTAGAGCAGGCCAGAGTAGGGTATTAGAAGGTATAGTATCAAAAGACTATTTAATTTCATAACAACTTATAAAGAAGACAGTGAAAAGTAGTGCCAGTTGCCCCCAGTAACCTGAATATAACAAAATATGGAAAATGTCTATGATGAAAGAAAGAATACTGTCACCATTGATGTGTATCTTTCAAAGTTTTTATTACATAATTACGGTCATCAGTGTGACGGGGGGACGTGAAAAGGGATGTGAGATTTGCTGATCAAAGGCACTTACTTTTTTGAATGAAATTGGCTTTCGGTTTGACATTTACATTTTCAGGTCTAGGAAGATTTAGAACTTAAGAATGGAAATTGACTTTTATGTGTATGTTATTTCATTGTTGTTTCTGGATAAAATTTCCAGACCATGACACATGAATCTGCTGTGAGTGCTATGAGTAAAATAGATCACGTCCTACTCTGATAGGCACGGGGTGGCAACGTAAAGGTTCCACACGGTAGGGGCGACTTTTTGAAAATAAGGCATTTATTTGGTTCACCACACCTAGACAGTAGGAATGTATGGAAGCTCTACCTGAATATAACATTTATTTACAAAACAGACCATTTCTCTAGAAGAATGAGAATTTAGGTAAGTTTACTTTGGCTTAATAAAATTCAATGAATGAAAATTGAAATTAAAATAATAAGTTAATACATTAAACGTTCACTGTATGTAAGGTCTAGAAATTCAGTTGCACCAGACGTGAGGTGACACCCTTGTGAGGTCAACAAAATGACTGAGCGCCAGTCTGTGGTCCAAGGCAAGAGCCCAGTCGATTCCATCTTGGTTGCATCTTGTAGCCACCTGGTGGTGCTATTCTGCCCTGGCTTAAGTATTGGTGGGCATTTGGGGTCCTAGAACTGGCTAGAAAAGTTAGTACAGAAGCTCCCAAGGGGTTGGATCTTCCACTGTTCTTTTGTATAGGACTGATAAAGAGAAACACTATGAGTGACTAGAACCATGGGTGTATCTCTAGCTGCCTGTTTTCCAAGCTGTTTCTCTGCCCAGCAGTGAGGTCAGGCCAGGTCTGTCCTCTGTTGTAGCAGCTCCCATCTAATTCCAAGGAAGAGTCTCAAGCCCTCAGGTCTGCTCGCCCCCCTCACACTCCCCAACTCCCTGGCCTCATCTAGTCTCTCTCTCTCCTTGCTTATTCTGCCCCCACTGTGCAGGCCTCCAGGTTTGTTGTCTCGGACTCCAGGCTGCAGCGTTGAGTTCAGTCTCTAGAGAGTGAGTTTGTTTTTTCCTTTTATTAAGTCATATACACATAGATCATGAATACATTTATGCATTTGTGGGGTAGAATGTATTGTTTTTTTATACAATTTTGAGTACTTACATCAAACTGGTCAACATAGCTTTCGCCTCATGAACTTAATTATTGTGTTAAGACATTTATGTTCTATTGATAATTTGACTTGTACCCTTGCAATATGCTCCACAGGTGTGGTCCCACCCTTTACCCTCCCTCTACCAAACTTCCCTCTCCCCTCCCATCCCCCTCCATTTCTCTCCTTCATCCTGAGCTATAGTAGTCATCTATCTTTCATAAGAACGTGTAAGTAATTATAAATTGGTTTCATAAAAGTACTGAGTACATTGGATACTTTTTCTTCCATTTCTGAGATACTTTACTAAGAAGAATAGGTTCCAGCTTCATCCATGTAAACAAACATAAAAGAGGTAAAGTCTCCATATTTTTTAAGGCTGCATAGTATCCCATGGTATATATATACCACAATTTATTAATCCATTCATGAGTCAATGGGCACTTGGGCTTCTTCCATGACTTGGCAATTATGAATTGAGCTGCAGTGAACAATCTGGTGCAAATATCTTTGTTGCAAAGTGATTTTTGGTCTTTTGGATATACACCTAGAAGAGGAATTGCAGGATCAAACAGCAGGTCTACTTTTAGATCTCTGAGTGTTCTCCAAACTTCTTTCCAAAAGGAATGTATTAACTTGCATTCCCACCAGCAGTGTAGAAGTGTTCCCTTTCTCCACATCCACGCCAACATCTGTAGTTTTGGGATTTTGTTATGTGTGCTACTCTAACTGGACATAGATGATATCTCAAAGTGGTTTTGATTTGTATTTCTCTGATGATTGAACATGAGGAGCATTTTTTCATGTATCTGTAGACCATGCACCTGTTTTCCTCAGAGAAGCTTCTGTTCAAGTCTCTTGCCCATAATAAAATGGAATCATTTGTTCTTTTCTTATTAATAAGTTTGAGTTCTCTGTGTATTCTGGTTATCAGACCTTTGTCAGAAATGTAACCTGCAAATATCCACTCCCATTCTCAGGGCTGTCTGCTTGCTTTACTTACTGTGTTCTTGGCTGTGCAGAAGCTTTTTACTTTGATCAGATCCCAGTAATATATTTTTCGTGTTGCTTCAACTGCTTGGGGAGGGGGGGTCCTCCTCATAAAGTTTTCTCCCAGGCCAATTTCTTCAAGTGTTTCTCCTGTACTCTTTCCACTCTCTCCAAGAATCTTTATAGTTTCATGTCTTAAGTTTTGTCCAGTGAGAGTCAATTTTTGTTAATAGTGAAAGGTATGGGTCCAGTTTCAGTCTTCTACAAGTTGCCAGCCAATTCTCCCAGCACCATTTGTTAAATAGGGAATCTTTCCCCCAATTTATATTTTTGATGGACTTATCAAAGATCAGATGGCAGTAAGTGTACAGGTTCATCTCTTGGTTCTCAATTCTGTTCCATACATCTTCCTCTCTGTTTTTGTGCCAGTACCATGCTGTTTTGATCACTATTGATTTATAGTACAATCTGAAGTCTGGTAGCGTGATTCCTCCTGATTTGTTTTTATTTCTGAGTAATGTCTTGGCTATTCAAGGTTTTTTCTGTTTCCATGTAAAATGAAGTACTAACTTTTCCAGATCTTTAAAGTATGACAGAGGTGCTTTAATAGGGATTGCATTAAATCTGTAGATTGCTTTGGGTAATATGGACATTTTAACAATGTTGATTCTTCCCAGCCATGAGCATGGTATGGTTTTCCATTTGTTGACATCTTCAGCTATTTCTTTTCTCAGAGTTTCATAGTTCTCTTTATAGAGATCTTTCATGTCCTCTGTTAAGTACATTCACAGATATTTCATCTTCTTTGGCACTATTGTAAAAGGAATAGAGTCCTTGATTGTTTTTTCAGCTTGACTATTATTGGTATATATGAAGGCTACTGATTTGTGAGTATTGATTTTTGCATCCTGAGATGCTGCTGTATTCCTTGATCACTTCTAAGAGTTTTGCAGTTGTGTCCTGGGGTTTTCCAGGTATACAATTATATCACCTGTGAAAAGTGAAAGTTTGATCTCCTCTGACCCTGTGGATTCCCTTGACCGCCTTCTCTTGCCTGATTTTAATGGCTAAGACTTCCATTATGATGTTAAAAAGCAGGGGAGACAGTGGGCAATCTTGCCTGATTCCTGATCTGAGTGGAAATGTTTTCAGTTTTACTCCATTCACTACAATATTGGCTGTGGATTTGCTGTAGATGGCCTCTATCAGTTTAAGAAATATCCCTTCTATACCAGTTTTCTTAAGTGTTCTGATTATGAAAGGATGCTGGATTTTATCAAAAGCTTTTTCTGCATCAATTGAGATAATCATATGGTCTTTGTTATTTATTTTGTTTATGTGATGTATTATATTTATAGATTTACATATATTGAACCCGCCTTGAGACCCTGGGATAAAACCCACTTGGTCATGGTGTATACTTTATTTGATGTGCTGCTGGATTCTGTTTGTTTTTACAATCCATGGAGGTAGAGATGGGAGGACACCTGATTGCAGCAGGAATGCGACATCCTTCCCACCTTCGTCAGTAG
>CAUYQV010031901.1:0-44545 GCA_963574575.1 Galagoides demidoff | reverse complement strand
TCGGCGCCTGTGGCTCAATCGGCTAAGGCACCAGCCACGTACACCTAAGGTGGCGGGTTCGAATCCCCAGCCCGGGCCCGCCGAACAACAATGATGGCTGCAACCAAAAAATGGCCGGGCATTGTGGCGGGCGCCTGTGGTTCCAGCTACTTGGGAGGCGGAGGCAGGAGACTCGTTGAGCCCAGGAGTTGGAGGTTGCTATGAGCTGTGATGCCATGGCACTCTACCCAGGGGGATAGCTTGAGACTCCGTCTCAAAAAAAAAATAAATAAATAAAAAAAAATAAACTCTCAACTGACAGAATCAGATCCTATGCTAAAGTCTTTATGAGACCTAGAACTTTTATGCATCATAAACGTAAGTGTCTTGGCAGCTGCTGGACCTGCACATCTTCTCACTACACCTCTAACCTGAAGTTTTCCCTGTTAGCACAATGCTGTCCTGCATTCCTTAAGGTCCCAGTTTTTGAGACCAATTTATTAAAGTTTGGTCCCTCCATCCTCAGCTCAGGTAGTGGGTTTTTCATCAGGGGAAACACTGATTTCAAAAAGCACAGAAACCACTTCCACCACTTCTATTCAACATAGTACCACAATCCCAGCCAGAGCAATCAGTCAAGAGAAAGAAATAAAGGGCATCTGAGTTTAAAAAGGAAGTCAAACTATCTCTTTTTGCTGATATTAATCTCATACATAGAAAACCCTAAGGACTCCTCCAAAAGACTCCTAGATTTAACAAATGAACTCAGAGTCTTATAACCTAAAGTTAGATAACTCTTTATAACCTGAAGTCTTAGGTTATAAAATCAACATGCAAAATTCAATACCAATAACAACCAAGCTGAGAACCAAATAAGAATTCAATCCCACTTATAATAGCCACAAAAACTTCCTAAATAGGAACATATTTATATATTTAACCAAGAACATGAAATATCTGTATGAGGAGAACTATGACTCTCCACTGAAAGAAATCATAGATGACACAAACAGAAAACCATCCCATGAGGCCCGGCACAGTGGCTCCTGCCTGTAATCCTAGCACTCTAGGAGGCTGAGGCAGGTGGATTTCCCAAGCTCACGGTTCAAGACAAGAGTCAGACTACATCTCTAAAAATAGCCGGGCACTGTGGCAGGCGCCTGTAGTCCCAGCTACTTGGGAGGCTGAGGCAAGAGAATTGCTTGAACCCAAGAATTTAAGGTTGCTGTGAGTTATGATGCTACAGCACTCTACTGAGGATGACCAAGTGATACTTTGTCTCAAAAACAAAAGAAAACAAACAAGCCATCCCATCCTCATGGATTAGAAGAATAAATGTTGTTAAAATGAGCACCCTGTCCAAAACAATTTATAAAACAATTTTTCACAGAGAAGAACAATCCTAAAATTCACATGGAACCAAAACAGAGCCCGAATAGCCAAAGCAATCCTAAGTAAAATGAATAAAGCTAGAGGCATTGCATCACCCAACTTCAAATTATACCACAAGGCTAGAGTGGCCAAAACAGTATGGTACTGGTATAAAAGCAGACACAGAATAGAGAACCCAGAAATAAAACCACATACCTACAACCAACTTCTCTTCAACAAAGCAGACAAAAGTATACACAGTGGAGGACAGACACAGTGGCTCATGCCTGTAATCCTAGCACCCTGAGAGGCCAAGGTGGGAGATTGCTGGAGCACAGGAGCTCAAGACCAGCCTGAGCAAGAGCAAGACCCCATCTCTACTAAAAGTAGAAAAATTAGCCAGGCATTGTGGTCCCAGATACTCAGGAGGCAGAGGCAGGAGGATGGCTTGAAGCCAGGAGTTTGAGGTTGCTGTGAGGTAGGTGCATGGCGCACTTCAGTGTGGGGCAACAGTGAGATTCTGTCTCAACAAAACAAAACAAAAAAACATACACTTCAGAAAGGACACACTATTCCATAAATGGTACTGGGAAAGTTGAATGACCATATGCAGAAGAAGGAAACTGGATTCCTGTCTCTCACAATACAAAAACTTGACTCAAGATAGATTGAAGGCTTAATGTTAAGACATGAAACCTAGGGAAAACTCTAGAAGAAAACCCAGGGAAACCTCTTCTGGACATTGTCCTAAGCCAGCGGTTCTCAACTTGTGGGTCGCAACCCATAGGAACTGTATTAAAGGGTCGCGGCATTAGGAAGGTTGAGAACCACTGTCCTCAGCAAAGTATTTATGACTAAGACTCCCAAAAGCAAACCCAACAAAAACAAAAATAGACAAATGGGATTTAATTAAAAAGCTTCTGCATAGCAAAAAGAAACACTCAAAAGAGTAAACAGACAACCTACAGAATGGGAGGAAACATTTGCAAACTATGTATCCTGGAAAGGACTACTATCCAGCCTCTACAAAGGTACTTCAACAACTCAGCAAGAACAAACAACCGCGTTAAAAAGTGGGCAAATGACATGAACAAACATTTTTCGAAAGAAGATAGACAAACGTCAAAAAAATATGAAAAATGTTCACCATCACTAATTGCCAGAGAAATGCAAATTAAAGCCACATGGAGAGACCATCTTACTCCAATTAGAATGGCCACGAATAAAAAGTCCAAAACAATCGATGTTGGGAGGGGTGCTGTAGAAAGGGAACAGTATACACGGTTGATGGGAATGTAAATTAATAGCCTCTATGGAGCCCAGGATGGAGGTTTCTGAAAGAACTAAAAGCAGATCTACCATTCAATCCCGTAATCCCACTACAGGTTATCTACCTAAAGGAAAAGAAATCATGGTATCAAAAAGATGTCTTCACTCACATGTTTCTCCCAGCACTGTCCACGATCACCGAAATAGGAGGCAACCTAAGTGCCCATCAACTGATGGGTGGGTGGAGCAAATGCAGTGCACACCATGGAGACCGCTTAGCAAAAAAGGAAGAGTAAAATGATGTCTTTCACAGCAACTTAGCATAACAGCCTTCAGTCTCATCTAAGCTAAGAAACTCAAGAACAGAAAAATAAATGCTGAGTGCCGTGTTCTCATAGGAGAGAGCTAAGCTAGGGCTATGCAAGTACACACACAGCCGTAGGATGGATATTAGAAACTCAGGAGGAGCGTGGTGAGCGGAGGTGAGGGATGTGAAATCACCCACTGGGTATACTGTGTGCTATTCAGGTGATGGGTGCGCCAAATGCCCAGACTCTACCACTATACAATAGATACATGTAACAGAATTCAACTTGTACCCCCTATTTAAAATGTTTTTAAAAGCACCAAAAATTGAATGCAAACTATTTTGAAAATTATTAACGTACATTACTTTTTTTTTTAATGAGCTCACGACCTTTCTCCTTAGTCTGACTGAATCAGAGGATTAAGATTACTTCAGAAAGGATTGAGACATAAAAAGTTAATGTTCAGCTCCTGGTCTCCAAAATAAGATTGGAAGCAAAAGAGCAGGCTTAAAAGTAAGGTCTTAAAAAAAAGATTTTCTAAAACATTACCTCCTATTTAGCATATCAAGGGCTGCGTGTGGTAAAGTACGAGATCATGAACGTCTACATAATGAGAATTGCAGGTGGACAGGAATGGGGACTTGCGGTCTTTTTTTTTTTTTTTTCCTATTCTACCCCTCTGTCCCCAAGGTACAGAGGGGGATGGAAGGCACTCACCCTGTCAGCTCTGGGTCCTACTCACCTCTCTGGTCTCAGCCAGAAGGAGGTGTTTGAAGGAAACATCGAGGGGCAGGACTGTGCCTTCTTCCCCATCCAGGGTCTTGGTGGAAAGTGCTGTAAGGGTCAAAATAGAGCAGCCCCAAGTCATGAGGAGGGTACAGAGAGACAGTCTAGTTTGTCCTCTTGAACACTCTTTTGTTCCCACAAGCCAGGAGATTTGCCAGGACGCTAGTGGCTGGCAGCAAACTAACAGTGCAGCCAAGACTGTGGGAGGCAGCCTAGGCCAGGGCCTAGAGGGACAGAGTAGCAGGGACTCAGGTGTGTCTGTGATGACAAAGGCAAGAGGAAGACACACCCACAGGCAGGGCCCGTGAGCTCCAAATAGGCTGAGAAAAACCACACCAGGAACTCACAGGCAGCTGAGGAGAACACCAAACCGGTCCAGCCTCAGCCTAGGGTCACCCAGAAAGCTCACACACAGACCAGCATGAGGCCAGGAGGCCCTTCCCACCCCCTCCCCCGACCCCCACAGAAAATACCTTCTCAAAGAGGGGCAGAGGATGAGGAGAGGACCTAGAAGACAGCAATTCAACTGCAGAGAGTGACAGCATATTTAAATCATCGCAGCTGACTAGGTCTGAAATCAGCTGGATGCAATCAAGTTCCTGTTTGTCACTACCTAGTGGGTGAGGGCTCCTGAGGATCATGATGGATGTTTTCTTTTTTTTTTCTTTTTTTTTTTTTATTAATTTATATCTGTATACATTAATGCAAACATGGGGTACATTGTGCTGTTTTCATATACAATTTGAAACACTTTCATCTTAGCAAAGTATCTCAGGAATGGAAGAAAAAGTATCCAATGTACACAGCCCTTTTATGAAACTAATCCATAGCTCTCAAACAAAAGATACAACTTAATTCTAGCCAGAAAGATCAACATTAAATTCTAATAGATAAACATTAGAACCTCTGTAAGCTGGCCACCCAAGGGACTGCAACAAACTGGTCAACATACAGGAATGGTCAACATAAGGAACTAGGCCTACTGTACTGATATGTACATGTGATGCATGTCCAGTTTATGAAAATTAGGTCAATGTGGAGAGGTGGTCAACTATAGAGGTTCTACTGTATTTGTTGTGCAGATCCAGTGATCCGATAAGAACCATGCCTGGAACATAGTTAGCACTCAATAAATTGTACATGTTGCATATCAGCTTCCAGGTAGAACTGACTACTTTCTGCTTTATCATATCCCTCTGAACTGCTTCATGCAGTGGAATATTAAAAATTAAAAGTTAAAAGTATAACATAACCACATACTTTTATCATTAATTTTAAATATACCACTTCCTTGCAGCCTAGATATTTCACCATACTCCTAATGTGTGAGATGTAGGAGTAACTATGCTTCTTGATGGGTCTGCACATTCTCTCCTAGGTGAATTGTCTATAAAACCACTTATGCCCAGAGTGGTGACTTTGTCTGCTCAGGTTGCTATAACAAAATGCCATAGACTGGGTTGCATAAACTGGGATTTGTTTCTCACATTTCTAGAGAACAGGAAGTCCAAGATTAGGAGACTAACAAGGTCAGGTTCTTGGCATGGGCCCTCTTTCTCACTTGTAGGCAGCTGCTTTGCTGCTGGGTCCTCACATGGTTGATAAAGTGAAAATTCTTGTTCTTTCTTTTTTTAAAAAAGGATGCTAAACCCATCATGGGGATACTACCCCATGCCTACATGTAAACGTAATTACCTCCCAACGTCTCCATCACATCAAGACACATGAATTTGGGGGGAGACACAAACATTCAGACTATAATAAGTGTCTAAGAGGATTCTAGAACATGATGCATGTAGAAATGCCATGCATAGGATTTTGTACATAGTAGGTGTTCAGGAAATGTTTATGAATCTGCATTTGAGTGAAGAGAACTGGGGCTAATCTGATAAGGGCAATTCTAGCTCACTCAGTCCCTCTGGGAGCCCCACACATTGTTAAAAATTCCATAGTTACATGAGAGGCACATATTGTGTAGATTCTGCAAGTTGTTCATTAATTTATAATCCTACATTTTATTAAATTAATTTAGATTTTAATGAAAAAAACTAAGCCAAAGTGATTTCTGTCTTGAGGAGGAAATAGCATTTCTTTCTTTCTTTCTTTTTTTTTTATTGGAAATACCTTTTCTATTCAGGTTTAGGGAGTAGGATGCCAGAAAAGAGATGTGGAAATAGAAAAAATGTTCTAAATTTCCCCAGTGGTTATAGTCTATTGGCTTAAAAAAGTTTAAAATGATGACTGTCTATATCAAAATAGTGAGTCTGTCATTAATGGGGATATCTCACCTCAAAGACATGGTGGGACATTAGTAATGGGACTGATAAATAGGAAGAAGGAACTGAGATTAGGGAGGGTGAGGACCAGGATGTTCAGCTGACCTACAGGGACAGCCCAGAGGGTCTTCAAACTCCCAAGCCATAAATAAGTTTGAACTTATTTCTGGAAGGTGAGCCCACCAAGGGCACTGTGGTGGGAAAGACACCACGTGCTATTTCTTCTTAAGTGGGTGAATGATGCTTCAGACCATTCAAAATCTCTAAAGCTAATGCCAAATATTTATCACTCAGAAAGATTCTGGCTTCAAGAATCTAGCACCAGGTCAAATTGCTTGAAGCAGTGAATTTATTTGGCTGCATTAACTGAAAAAGTTCAATGGTAGAATTTTAGGAATAGTTGTTCAAAATGACACCCTTAAGGACTTGTGTTCTTTATTCACTTGATTCAATGTTTTCCATTTCCTTTATCTCAGGTGAGTTCTTACTGCATGGTCACAAAAATGGCCACAAGTAGGCCAGATATGGTGGCTCACACCTATAATTCTAGCACTCTAGGAGGTGGAGGTGGGCAGATTGCCTAAGCTCAGAAGTTTGAGACCAGCCTGAGCAAGAGTGAGTCCCTGTCTCTAAAAACAGCCCAGCATTGTGGCAGGCACCTGTAGTCCCAGCTACTTGGGAGGCTGAGGCAAGAGGATCTCTTGAGCCCAGGAGTTTGAGATTGCTGTGAGCTATAATGACACCACTGCACTCTACTTAGAGTGATAGAGTGAGACTCTGTCGCACAAAAAAAAAAAAAGGCTACAAACAAGTCTAGAACTTCAAGAGTATCCTACCCACCTAATAATCCTAGCATGGAGAAGCAAGCACCTCTCAGTCAATATTTTTATGGAAGTCTTGAGATTTAATTTTATTGTCTCAAGCTATCTTTTTAATTACTGTAACAGGGATTATGGAGGCCTCTGACTGGTCAGTTTGGGTTACATGCCTATCCCCTAATTACTCTTCTCAGGGATTGTGAAGGGCTTTGATTGGCCGACTTGGGTCCTGTGTTCACCCCCAAAAGCAAGAAACTCTATATAGCCAGCTCCATCAAAAGGATACAGTCACAAAGTAAGGTTGGGGCAGTTATTCACAGGATAATTGGGGTGGTATTATTAGAAAATGATGGTTAATTTGGGGTAGATCAAAACAATACGTATTGTCTTTAATTAGGATACAGCTTCCTGGTCCCTGATGCGAAGGGAAAGGAGCTGGCTTCAGTAAAACAAGCTGAGGTTGGGGATTCTAGTCATTCGGGCAGAATAAAAATAAGAATGTGAGTCAGAAGATGAGTTGCAAACCTTAGAATAACATGGTGAAAATAAAACCCCATGATTTCAAGATGTATGTGAGAATTTGTCTTATTTACCACTGTATCCCCAGTATCTCTCCCTGAGCCTGGCACATAGTAGGTCTTCAATAAATATAAAATAGTGAGTGAAAGTATATTATAACAAGAACGATACACTGCTGCTGCTACTAATATGGCGATGGTAACAGTAGTACATAAGTGGCAGAAAAAAAAAAAGCCAGATTTTCAAGAGCAGCAGCCTACCACTAAATCTCTATGAGCCAAAATTTATTGAATTACTATGTGCCAAATACTATGCTACATACTATATTTTCAGTAGATCATTTTATCTTTATGGCTCAAAGGTGGTGGCTATGTTAAGCTAGTTTGTGTAAGCAACCCCCAAATTTCAGTATCCAGATAGCATGAAAGTTGTTTCTTGCTCATTTCAAGAAATAAACATAGGCTTCCATAGTCATCTAGGTCCCTTCCGTCATGTGGCTCTGCCCTCTGCCTGAGACACATCCTGCTTTGCAGTATCTGGCAGACAGGAAAGGGACTCTCATCTGAGGATGTTAACCATCTTGACTGCAGGTGGCCCACCTCACTCCTGCTCACAGTCTACTGGTAAAATAAGTCAAGAAGGTCTGGGGAACGTAGCCTGTATTTTTGTCAAGGAGCTGCATACTACACAGTTACATTAGTAAGCAACAATGGTCACATGCTCAGCCATACTCACACCCCTCACCAAACTCAAGTTACATTCACCTCTACACACCTACCTACCTACACTCTTCTTTCCTTTGGGCATTATCCAAATTCCCTCCACTCTTCACCTGGCCTCCACATTCTTTCTGTATCTTTGCCCTGATCTCTGCTTGTAGTGCCCCTACTGACAACGGGAATTTTACAAGCAAACTCAGGACCAGAGTTATCATAAACAGGGCATTTAAATAAGCTCTCTGGTCAGGCTTGGTGACTTGGTGACTCTTCATTACAGTCAAATTCCACCTGCAGAATTCCCCTGTGCTGCAATGGCCCCAAAGCTGAAATAATTTGATGATTTGATTCTAAGGAGGTTCAGTGATATTAGTTGACTGAATATGAAATGTGTCTTTAAAACCATTCCCTTCCCAATCTTTTTGATCATTAGATTTGCTCTTAATCTCACACACAGACATTCTGTAATTTTTTTTTCCTTTTGGCAGGTTAATTAAACCTATCTTTAATTTTTTTTTCTTTTTCTAATCCTGTCTAAACACCAGGGAAAAGATCTAAGACTCTAATCTCCGGTGGCATTTGTTATGGAATATCCCAAACACCTGGGACCATAAACCATTCTCTCATTGAACTCCAGCTCTGCTCATTTCAAGCTGCCAGAACTCACACCTCGTTGTGTGAGCAACTTTAACTTGGGGGAAGGGAGGGTCACTTAACTAGAAAATTGAACAATAAAAATCTCAGGAAATTGGATATTTAAGCGTTCAAAGTAATTGATATTGAAGAAAAAGTATGATCTACTAGAATTATATCCACACAATCTATTGCCCATTAGTTGGGACATCCACATAACCCTAATCTAAAATTATGAGGGTTCATTACAGATGCAATCAGACACAATCATCTTCATTCCATACATCAACAGTTCACGTGCTCCAAAAATCCTCTTTGTCTTTGCGTTCCCCACATTCTTAAAGCAGAAATTTGAGATCTGATTTTTTTCATATTAGATGACAATTTCTAGGGCATTGTGCCCTAGAAATCCTGCATTAAATATAACACTAAGAAAAATATAAAAAAAGGTTGAAATGCCATCTGGATAGCTGGAGGTAAAAAAAATGAAAAATGATGCCCTTAAAGGTGAAAAAAAGTTAAGAAAAGGTAGAAGGAAAATTTCTTTGTATTAATGGCTGGAGGAGGCTGTTTGAAGCATTCTTCACCCAGCTGAGACGTACATAGTGACTTTTCATGGTTTTACCAAAATGTGGTTGGTCAGCAGGCACTGTGGTGCTTACTTAATCTTGAGCACCCCCGGTAATATGGAAAAACCAAACACCCAACAATATCAAAACAGAACAGCTGCATCTCAGCAGAAGCCAGAGTTCTTAATTCATACAACCTTCCCAAATGTTCCAGGCATAACTTTGATCTTATTCTGTCTTTCTCCCTTTCTGGCTGTTCTGAAGGTTTTCTAACCTCAAGTGGTAGAGAGGCCCTCTGTGAATTTCATATCCTTCTTCTGCTAGTCACTAAGTCTATCTTTCTCTCTACTACCTTAGGACCAGTGGGGTTTTTTTTGGCGGTGCATTTATGGCACCCAGATCCTCCCCTATGAAAAGGGCTATACACTCCATTGTCATTGTCTGTTAGGACCTTTCTCTGTTCTGTTAAGAATTGAGATCAAGGCCAAGGACTGTGTTTTACTCATAACTGCATCTCTAATACCTGATACACATAATTATACCTAGTAGTAGAATACACAATAATTACAGACTAGACTTAATCCATTTTAATCATTCATTGTTACTCAATGGATATTTACAAGGTGCTGTAGACACTTTGCTTTTGATGTCAAGTTCAATGATTTTCAAAACTGCAACTCAATACTTGGTGGTGAAATCATTTTAGTAGGTTGTAAGTAGTATTAAGAAAAATAAGTAGAGAACTATGAAATAGGATAAGAATGGAAAGTGGAGGGTAGGGTAGGCCATTAGCTTTGAGAAATATAGATGATAATGATGCATATGTAAAAATATAAACATGAACATACACTTGAAACTATATATTGGGGGTGGCAAGTATATTCTGGATCACAACTATGTGTAAGTCTCTGATCTTGGTAACTTAATTTATGCTAAGGCTTTACTAGCAGAATTAGATACCTAATGATCAGATATTTTGTCAAGCCAACATGACCATAAGGAAATTCAGAGTCAAACTTTTTTTTTTTTGAGACAAAGTCTCATTCTGGGTAGAGTGCTGTGGCATCCACCTACCTCACAGCAACCTCAAACTCCTGGGTTCAAATGATCTTCCTGCCCCAGTCTTCCAAGTAGCTGGGACTACAGCCACCTTCCACAATGCCTGTGCTAATTTCTTTCCTATTTTTAGTAAAGATTGGGGATTGTTCTTGCTCAGGCTAATTTTGAACTTCTGAACTCAAGCAATCTGCCAATCTCAGCCTCTTAGAGTGTTAGGATTATAGGCATGAGCCAGAGTCAAACGTAGCCGTCACAGGCTGCTTTTTTGTGTTGTGTTTTTTATCCCTGGTCTTGACTTTCTATTCCAATTTACATCTTCTTCGGTTCAGAGATATACTTCTATGGAGATTTGTTAAAAGCATTTTAATAAAATCTGTTGTTTTTGACTTTCCAGCAATCCATCTTCTGTTATTAAGCATCTTAATTTTCTTTAGGAAAACCACTGGGTCTTCATTCTTAGTCCATATCATTCAGGTTGGGAGGACAACCCTGCCTCCCCCGGCTCTAGGAGTCCTCACAGAATCCATGCATAGGGAAACTCCATGTTTTAGTTCTTGTCTACGGTAGTAGTTTAGGTCTATTAATGTCATTCAAGTTGCTCCAGTGAGATCCAGTCCTAAAACTTGAGCTGGAACTTTGGAGAAAGCCCCTCTCTTTACAGGACTGAAGACTGGAATTGCAACAGGTCATACCATAGAGGGAGCCTATCTGAGAATAACACTACACAGAGAAACACAGACCCAAGAAACAGAGAGTCCTTGATTTAGGACAATGACACCCAGCCAGCCACAAACTCCTCTAGTATTTACAACTAAAACCATCCTGGTTGAGTTAGTCACCTCAAACTTCTATAGAATGGGGAGGGTGGAGCATTTGCATCCTTGTTCTCAACTCTTTGCTTTTCCTCCCTAGGAGAGGGTGATACTGCCCCACCATTTGCCATCTGACATGCAGAGACTGAGGAAGAGGCTGCTGCTCCATGCCATGGACGTTGGGCTTGGTCATGCAACTTGCTTTGGTCAATGAGAAGTGATAGGCTATCTGCCAGCACCAAGCAAGAGCTTTTGGAGTCTTTGTGTGCCCAAAGGCCTCTTACTATTTTTTCCCCCGCCCTGAGAAAGACATCATGTTCCAGATGTTATCTCATCTGGATCCTGCGATGGGAAGACCCAGGGAGCAGAGCCAAGTTGACCCACAGCCAACAACATGCAGCATCAGTGAGAAATAAACTCCTGCAGTGGTAAGGCACTGAGATTTGGTGCTACTTTGTTTTCATGGTCATAAATATTGATTTATTTTGAATTCATCACTACATTCACCCCATATTCATTTTCCAGCATGCAGTATGGAACACACACACACACACTCAGATCCAAATCCCTTACAGTTCTTCTCCACTGACATTTTCCCTCACGCTTCACAAGTAGACCTGAAATAGAAGAAACATTTCAAAATCCTCTGTACAGATTCCAGAATAACAGTGTGGGTAGAAGAGAACGCTGTGGTAGATGCTGTAAAACAGATGAAATGATCCATCCTGAAAGCCAGGCTTTAGGGGACAGGTAGCACAGATGCTGCTGGACACCACTGTTTGCCCTCAGCATGCAGACCTTGGGGCCATACCCAGGATACTGGACAACAGAGGGGTGGGGGGATCCACGGGCTGACAATATTCAATATTTGGTCCCTGCAGAAGCAGATAGGCTTTATATGATTGGAATGAACTTCAAATCCATTAACTCAACTGGACTGCTGTGGATTTCACAAATTCATATATTGATAAACAACATACATGTGGTTTCTGTTCTGACACAGTTTGTATTCTGACTGAAAGGAGGCAGTAGAGCTGTAAAATATAGAAGAAATGAATCAGTGCTTTGGATGGCAAGGTATTGAATGCAGTGATGGACTGAAGTGGTAGAGAATGTGGGGTGAGCATTGGGGAACACTGTGCTACTATAAACAGGTGTGTCAGGAAGGTCGGGGTAAGGAGGTTTTGTGCTGAATGGTGGAGAGAGAGGTGGTGAGGGGAAGAAGACTCTGGGAGAGAGAACAGTAAGTGCAAAGACCCTTTGGCAGCAAATTCTGAAGTTCACAAGTCTCTGAGTTCCTCCCCTTTCCTGGGCACTCCCCTGGATTGTGTTTCTAGTCTTTTGTGGTGGGAAGGGCCACCTGGCTGAGCTCTGGCTAATGCCCCATGGGGGAAGCAATGGTCACTCTTCCCAGGGCTGGCCATTATGACTCCAAAGGGCTCCTTGGTGCTCTCCCTTGGTTCCTGCCCAGTGGATGAATGTTAACTGCCCATTAAAGCCCGTAGGAGACACAAGTGAAAGATAGCAGAGCCTCCATCACCTGAAGGTTCCCCTCCCAATCATGCCATTGACCTACAAGGGCCTGAGATGAGAGTGAACAAGAAATAAACGTATCATGCTAAATCATTCAGTTTGGGGGAAGGGATGTTTGTTAGAAAAGTGAATGATAATCACCCTGTCTTATAAGACCCGAGATGAGAAAGAACTTCCCATGATCTATGGATAGAAAGATAGTCTATGCAGGTCATAGAAAATCTGCCCTTCTCTCATAACCACAGTGACAGGGACATGTTCTGGGCACCTTAGGCCCTCTGTCCTCCTGGTCCCCTTGAGTATGTGCATTTGCTGTGAATTTCATTCCTGTGCGAGATACAATAGTCCATAAACTCAGTTGTCATAGGAAGAAACTGAGTCTCAGAAAAAGAAGCCCATCTGAGTTTCCAGTTTACAAACAAACAACAACAAAGAAAACTTGAGAAATTGGGAAAACAGTGCTCACACTCTACCTGGCAAAGACTGGCAGAGCCAGTCTGTGATGTCTCTCATCTTCCCACAAAGTTTGAATGCAAGCCCCCTGCATGATCTGTCTCATCCTTACACATTTTGTTCTTGCATTTGTTTAACAAGTGCATATACAGCACTTATGACATGCCAGGCATTATTCTCTGGGTTTTGAAAATATTAATTCATATAATTATCTTAACCCTATGGAAAGGTTAGAATTATCATGCCCATAGTCCAGATAAGGAAACTGAGGCATAAGGTAGCCAAGGCACTTGTTGAAGGTCCTGCAACTAACAAGCAGTGGAGCAGAGATTTGAACCTGATTTAGGCCTCCAAATCTACACTCTTTCCCACCATCCTGTAACATCTCCGAGGCTTGCTGGATCTCTGAATTTGCGTTTATGGCCCTTTTACTCAGGTGAACAAGACACAGATGTCATCATGTCATCCAGACTTTGTTATTCCCCTTCTCGCTCCATCCTCCAATTGCAAGTTATCAGTTGAGTCATTCTAGTAACTTCCCATCTATGTGCTTCTCCCATCTCAGCTACTTCCTCAGTGAGGAAGGGGACAAGTGACGTCCATGGAGAACCCTTTCCTAAGTAATGATTAGAGAAGCTTGAGGAATAATTCCTAACGTTTGAGCCACAAAACCACGCAGGCGGCTGTATATGGAAGGAGTCTCACCAACATAGCAGGGTGAGACAGTGCTGTGCTCATCATCTGAAATTATCCTCTCTCTGCCCTTTCCCTTTCAGAGTGCAGAGATTCCCAACATTTTGAAAAGCTGTCATTTTATTTTTCTCAGCTCCTCCATCTCTGGCTACAGCATCATTCATAGTGACTGTTTCTTCTCCGAAGTGCTCCAGGGAAATTCCCTGGGAGAAGTGACTCCTTTATACTTTTTTTTTTTAAATCCAGAACCAAATATTTAGGCTGTTTGGGAAATGGCCTTCCCTAGAGGACGCAGAATCCTATGGCTTGATTTGGCCTCCAATGTGGTGTTCCAAGCTCTGCAGAAAGAATGTCAGTGAGGCTCAACTTGTAAGTTACCTGAGTCAATTTTCCACCCCATCCAAATTCTACTTCCACAATATCTCTGACAAACAAGCTGCTCGGCCCTGACTTGAAGATGCTTGAATGATGAGCAGCTCATTCCTTTTCCATTCCCACACAGCCTGCAAGCTTTGGAGTGAATTCCTCACGTGGAACCCAGACCTGCATTTCTGTAACTTCAAATCTGGTCTTGCTTCTGTCCCATGGCCCACGTATAATTAAGCAGCCTGATTCCCTTTTGTCCTCCTTCTTTTCTTCCACCCCTTCCTACCAGTTACCAAGCACCCACTGTGTGGCAGGCACTGTCCTCGCACCTCACACACAATCTCACTTGAATTTTCAGAGCAGCAACATGAGTTTAGTGCAATTAAGATCTCCACTTTATATATGAGGAAAGTAAGGCTCAGAGGTCACACAATTTCTTGTCCCCTTGTCACTTGTCCTGGATTGTACAGCTGGTAAGTGAAAAAGCCCATCCCTTGATAGAAGTTTATGTTCCAGCCGACCACCTTCTCGACTAAAGCTAAGGTTTAATGATATTTGATGGTATATGATCAGGGACCCCTGAATGGCCAAATATAAACATGATAACCCCTCTAATTTCTCCCTGATGCTTCTAAGGAAGAAACACACAAGTGTAAGGGCTTCAGTGAGGGTGGGGCTGGGGCAAGTGTGCTGGAGACATTGCTTCCTTCTTCCTGAGCCTGGCCTTTCCCTGTTTGTAACTGCTTGCCTTGTCAAAATAGCCCTCTGAGGATTCTAAGGGGGGTTCTCCCAAAACTCCAGGGTTTTTTGTAGACATGGGAATAACCTCTGATCCATCTTTCTTAGATATAAGTCACTACAAAAGTTTTAAGACAGTCTGTGTTATAGTCCATTCATTATTTCACTTCCTAGAAACATAGTCAGCAGCATCTGATTCACCCAGGCAAGTTTCCATTTGCTCAGCTTCCTGTCATTGTTGCTGGGAGGGCTTCATGGGTTTCCGTCTGTGTGGATTTCATATTTCTTGATTTTTGTATATCTCAGAACTTTTGTAATGATCCAGGTAATTGTATGCTTGTATTCTTGGATTTAGATGTAAATTACATGTGGAGTAAAAGGCAGGCGAGGCCTTGCGGACCTCAAGTTACCTTTTCTGGATTATCCGTATTGTTTATTGTTTTATCCCTATTGTTTAGACCAAGAGTTTGAGAGATCCATACTTGTGCCCTCCAGTTTGTATTTCTGTATGGAGAGGAAGCAAGTGCCTAGCATGTGCCTGGCATTATGTTGACATTTTCCATTTACTATTTAATGGAGACTGCACGGCATCCTCACCACTGAACTGATGCTACTCTACACACACACACACACACACACACACACACACACACATCCTATTTTGTAGATGATTAGATAAAGCCTCAAAGAAATAAATTTTCCAAGGTTAGAAAGTGGCAAAGCTACTTTTCAGACCCAAACTAGCTACTCTAGAGGAGAAGCTTTCAATCACTTGGATACCCTGCCTTTCATGAAAATTAGAATTTGGGACCCACAGAAACCCTCCCCTGTCTCAGCTCAATTCAGGCAAAATCAAATGGGAAAGGGATCAGTGTCCCTTGGTCCTCTCATTTCAGCCAGCCAGAGCCGTTCAACCTTGAAAATCCCTCTTCCTGTGTTCTGAGCCTGTTTTTCTCTAATTTCTAAGAAGCTGCATTTGGCACCCAGTAAATGACCTGAATCCCTGCCATTGCTGGTTCTGTTTCCACAGCCACCTCATGAATTTTGAGTAATAGCTGGTATTTTCTCCAAGCCTTACCCTTTAATTCCCTGGGGATGAAGGCCCAAACCAGAGGGAACTCTGTTTCTAAGGCAGACTTCACCTTGGCGATTCTAGGATACAATCACCCTGACCCGTGCTCCTTGGGGGCAGAGACCGAGGGGCTCAGCTGCCCCAACATACGCCTCCAGGGACAGAGAGGAGAGAGGCCTGGGATAAACAGCCAAACATGGGAAATGTTTCATTCATGGTGTATTGCTCCATTGATGTGCGTTGCCATGGTGACCTCTGGTTATTTTTGAACCAGGAGAATTAATCCTATTGAATTTTCTGTCCTAATAACTTAAGAAATTAATTTTCTGTATTATAAAATTGAAATGCACAATCTCATGAACCAAGCTTTAGTAAGTTAAACTAATCCATCCAATTGCATTCTGGGCCCACAAGTGCTGTTTCTCAGATGGCAAAAGGGCAGGACCTGTCAGCAAATGGACATTGTGGATGGTGCTCTTGCTCTCAGAGGTAGCTATTTATTCACAAAGAGCTGATTTGTTGGAAATTTCCAGAAAGGGAGAGGCATGTTGAGTTGCATACAGCCTTATTTGTGCTTATTTATGAATTTTCAAAACCTACCTAGTCAGTGTGAGAGTACGTCAACCCCTCTCCGTGCTCCAATCTAAACTCTTCCTTCCCTAGTTTCTGAAACAATAGTCAAAGGCCTCAAAATGAATGAGTCTTAGAGTTAAATTTATCGAACTGGACTCCGGAGTTTGGTGACTCGGGTTCAGGGACCATCTTTTGTGCTGCTGCCTTGATCTCCTTCATGGCCAATTTTGGTCCAATATTCTCAAGTTGCCAAAAAATAACAACCGCCACCATTCTGTCCCCTAATAACTGAGCAGTCATGTTGTTCCCACATTTCTCCCCAACTCAGACTGTAGCGCTCACTTTTTGCCTTCGTCCCTGCCCCATTGCCAGGTCCCACTCCATGATAAATTTTAACATCACAGTAATTTGCCCCAAACTGCTACCCACTTGCCAGCCTCTCGTTTGGAAAATGCCCAGGGAAGGTTTCCTGGGCTTTCTGACCATTGTTTTCTTAACTGCTACATCTCTGCTCTTTCACTACTGTGACCTGCCCATCTGGTTTCAGAATGATGACTAAGACTTTTGAACACTGGGACACAATGTGTCACCAAGTGATCATGTCTTCACATCCTATACTGAACCCATGCACAGTTTCCTACCAGACCCCTGGCTCACCCTCCTGCCCCCTGCCCCACGTTGCCATAATTATCATTATCTTTCTAATAGAAGGATGAAATCTGAACAAAATCCATAGTTAGCAGTTTCAGACCTTTTTCTTTTTGTTTTAAAGAGCAGAAACACATTCAAAATTGCTCATCCACAGGGGCTTGTCTCTTTTTCCAAGGGTGCTCTAAGAATTCTTAGAATCACAGAAGAATGAAAATAGAGTCAGGCCTTGCAGACAAAGGAGCTGTCTGGACAGAAGCAGATCTATCTCCTAGGTTGTTCTCTTCCATACTAGCTGGTTTGCTCTATTTACTCACTCACATCGTGAGTATCTCTTTCAATTTAGACTTACACATGGTCCTTCAGGGGCCACCGAGACCCAAGACTCCATATGGATAATTTGGCTGGGTTCCTAAATACACTTTAGGAAGAGATGTGACAAGGTACATAATACTCACTGAGGATAGTAGCTTCCTTCTACTTCGTGTCCTGAGAGTGGGGAATGTGGAACAGAAGGTCAAGGTGAACATTGCCCAAGCCAGAGGTCCTAAAGTGGGAATGACTCGAGAGTGGGCTGAGAGGAACAGAAGTCCAAGTCCTAGATGCATCACACATACTGAAAAACATAACAGGGGAAGGGCACAACATGAATCTAAAATGAAATAACTGGAAATACTGAAGCAAGAGGTTCTGGTAGATGATCCTGAAGGGACCTGTTTGAGTGCTCAGACCCTGGAAAGTGACAGAGAAGGTCCTTGGAGGACCAGTGTTGGGTTTAATATTTGCCAATCAGATTTCATGAAGTTCAAGGCAGAATTTCCCACAGACCCTCAGTTTTTTCTCTCATGGCCTTTCAGGATCCTTAATTTATGATTCATTTGAGTTCTAGTCTGTGTGCACATTTAGATAGACCAGGACCCCCATCACCTGAAAGTAATTCTAAATTCTATTTAGAATTATAAATTCTAGTAATTCTAAATTACAGTAATTCTAAATTCTATTTACCGTAGAATTACTCATTCATTCAAAAGAAGAAAATTATCTGTTTTTACAATGCCACAGATCTTGCACTAGCTGTTGAAGTTAGAAGGATGAAAAAGACTAACTTTGGCCACACTCTAATGTGGGGGATGTAGACACAATTTGTATACTATTAATACAATGAGATCAGTGCTTTCACAGGGGTTTGCACAAGATGCTGATGGACAAAGAAGAGGAAATTGCTCACAGAGATTCTGAGAAAGTGTAAATAAAGAAGTGAGTGACATTTGAATTGGCACCAGAAAGTTAAAAAGGAGTTCATTAGTTAGGGAAGGCAGGAAAGAAATTCCAGGTAGAAAGAACTTGAGCAAAAGTGTGGCTGCATGAAGGAAGATGACAAATATTAAGAGCATCCATTTTATGTGGAAGTGACAAAAAAACCCAAAAAACCCAGTTCAAACTAGTGTAAACAACAATATCAAAAGACTCACTCCAAATCAAAAAGGATTTATTAATCCACATAACAACAAAATTCCAGAACATATTAGAGTCTGGACCAAGTAGATGCAGATAAGTAAACAGGATCATCAACATATTTCTATTGTCTCTCTCTCTCTCTCTCTCTCTCTCATGTTTCTCCTCTCTCTCCCCTCCCTTTCTCTCTCTTCCTCTTTCTGTCTCCTCTCTTCCCTTCCTTTCTTTCTCTCTCCCCTCCTCCTCTATCTCTCCTCTCTCTTTCTCACTCTCTTCTCATTCTCTCTCTCCCTCCACCCCCACCCCCATGTTCTTTCTCCGTCTTTCTGGTTCTTTCTTTGTGTTAGAATATTCTTTCCTCAAGTCATGGCCAAGATGACTCACTCTAATAGCCATAGACTTGTTTCATCAAACAAACAAACCCTTTGCACCAACAGTTACAGATAAGGTTGCTTTTGGCCTGCTTGGGCCAGTTATCCCTCCCTGAATCAATCTCTGACACTAGGAGACTGGTCTGGATAGCCACACAGGAGTCACATCCCAGAGGTCCTCAGAGTGGGACACCTCTTCATTCACACATGTGTAGGTCCTTGCAGCTGTGCGTTAATTCTAGTACATCACTTTGGCATCTCTGGCAAAGCTTCCATACTTATGGTGTTTAATTACTTATTTCATTTCTTTAACAAAGTCTCCTATAGGGCATTTTTCTCTACCCTCTATGCATAGTACATAGTCATATCAGCCATATGAAATACACAGAAATCTTAACCCTGCTGTACACATGAGGAATAAGGGACAGAGAGTTTTAGGTGGTTTGGAGTATTACTTGTAAGTCTGGGTCCAGTCTTAAGGCTTCAGGACCTGGGGACTTCCCATTTTTCTAAGACCCCTCTTAGGAGTAAAAGGAGCCCTGGGCGTATTTTGGAAATGGGGTTAGGATGGAATATAAAAAGAGACTAACAAAGTACTAAGTCGATGTTGAGTCATGATTATTATGATGCAATGGTGGTAGTAGCAATGATGGTAATAATATCCTGAAGTAGAAAATTTTCATTGTCCTGTCCTAGTGTACTACCCAAACACCAGGAATCTTAATCAATAATGTTCAAACCATTGATGGAGCATAACACAATGAGTTTACACTGTCCACATTTGAGCAATGTAACACTATATGACATGATGTGACACTATGGGTAAATGACAGGTGGACATCTTCAGGGACATTTCTAATCTAGACATTAATATTAATGTACTTAACTACGATATCAAGCCTATGTTGTTATGAATATTGTTGCTTAAGATAAGGGTAATGTGAATTGAATACTTTCTCTTTAAAAAGTGAGCCAATTTTAGGAAAATATTAAGCTTCGGGTAGGTGATGATGGATATGACTATCCTAGATAAGATGTCCCACATTCTCTGAGGATGCTTCCATGATAGAAAGAGATATAAAAAAGAGCAATATCCTGAAATCTTCAGGTCAGCAGCATGCAGGCCCTCCTACATTAATATGGCGCGTGGACCCTGAAACTGAAACTGTCAATAGTGAATAAACTCTAAATGACTTCAGAAGGTTCTATGAAAGAGCCTAAGAACGAAAAAAGGCTGCTGTTCCTCAGGTCCTGCACTGGGCCTTTTCATCTCACTCTGTACAAACTTCCTGGGCTATCTGCACCCAGGGTGTCCACCTCCACTCCAGCCTGACCTTCTGTCCTGTGGATGATTGGCTAGCACCTGGACTCAGTTACCCACATCTGATCTCATTTTTCTTTCAAAGCTTACTTGTCTCCATATCTTGTGTAAGTTGAGTCCTCTCCAATGAGTCCTCTAGACAAGAGTCTGGGTGTTCCCCAGAACTGGTCTTCCTTTCTCCACCAGATTCAATCAGTAACCAAATAGAAATGTTCCCGTTCTATTCTCCATCCTGGGCTACTGCAGACATCCTCAAAGTCCCTTGGAGTCCACTGCCTCATTCTAAAGAGGCCCCTCCCTGCCATCTAACTCAGTCTTGTTCCTGGAGCTCTCTTGCCCAGGGTGTGCCTCCAGTGTAATACTCAGGGCCTCCTCTTCAATTACGGTGGACCAGGAACACCTTGAATTGATTTTTTTCATCTTTGTATCCTATCCTGAGAAGCCAGACATATGGAAAATTTCAGAAATCGTTAAATTAACCTTGGGCAAAAATAAAGAACAAAAGTGTCCAACATACTGTTTTTGTGGGTGAAGAGTTTTCCAAGTGTTCTAAATTTATTAATTTATCATAACTGTACTTTTTTATTTACAATGTGTAAAGTTCATATAGAGTACTTTGGCATGGTCTAAGAGTATGAGCATCCGTGTTTAGACTGCTCCCTGACCCCTCTCTCTATTAGTCTTCCCTTTCCCTGATTTTCATATTCCTTCTATGCAACCCTTGAGCTCCTTTTGTCCCTTTGTCCCTTTCTTTGCCCCTAGTCTTTCTTCCCCCTGACTCTCAGACTTTCACCTCCTCTCTGAGGTGCTTGGATTCTCTTCTCTTTGCCCAGCAGAGTATCATTTCTTTTTTGTTCCAGCAAAAACCCAGAGCTTGGCAAAAGAAAGCAAAATAAACAAAAACAATAACCAAAAAAACCCACTTTAGATATTATCTAGTAACACAAAATGAAAATTAACCAACTAAAACTTTAGTAAAATATCCAAAGGCTATTGTAGTACAAATTGCTACAAACATTATAAATATTTAAAAAACACGAATTTCTGGTACTTGGATGAATTTTATTATTTTTCGGAATAAATAATTTGGTGAGTTGGCTATTGGGAAGCTGACCATTTGTTGACCTGATTTCGGGGCATTTTGTATTTTCTTTGCTATGTTCTGTACAACTCTGTCTTTGCCCAGACCACCACCTCCACTCTCTCAGACACACTCATACATACAGAATTTTTAAAGCCTCCTTGTTCCATTTCTTTGTGCCTTTTTGCATCTCTCCCACTCCTAGGCAGCCTTGGACACGTATGTACACACATATGCACCATAATTTGCTCTCACACTATTTTTTTCCATAAGCACGTTGTTTTTGTCTCATGAGTAATTCTCATGCAGAATCTATTCTTTCACTTTCTCTATTTCTCCTTTCCTCCATCATATTTTATCTTTCCCACTCTCTTTCCCCCTATTTCCCCCTCCTTTCTACAGCGCTGTCTCTGTGTTTCTCCCTTTTTCTCTCTGTCTCTCTACCAAGACATGTCTCCTTCCTGACTTCCTTATTTACCCTGTTCAGTCCTGTCAGGTCCTTTTCTGATAAGTAATGGAGGGAAGAAATAATGAGGCCAGAGCTAACCACAGCCCCCAGCTTTCAGCAGGAAAAATGACTTTGAGAGGATTTTCTAGTGAGACCCCAGGCACTTGCCACCCCTCTCCTTGTGTCCAGAAATTAATTACAATAGCTACAACAAAGACCTCGGGAGAAAACTTAGCCCTTTGGCCACATAGGCTCACAAATAATTGGCGAAGAGTAAGGGAAAAAACAGTTTTACAGCTTCTCACTCTCTTAGTCACTGGCCCTTGTGCATGAAGCTGAACTCTCTGAGGCCTCCAAATTATCAGGCAAATTGGAGGACATTTTGAGAAGTCAATTGTCAACTCTCACCAGTGGACTGGTCACTCTGTTGGTTTTCTGTGACTTCCCTTTCTCCAAGCTGAAGCCTGAGTTACCCAGAGAAGTGGATGTGTCCACAGCTGCTGGGGGTGCCTAGGTCTGGTGGTGTATGTTTTTATATGTATAGTTGTTGTGGCATATGGGCATCTGAGCCCCTCTGGGTGCTGGCGTCTCCATATGTATATCATTTTGAAAATTTTGAGATGTGCAAAATTCAAGATACATAAACTCCATGGGGACAGAAACAAACGAAGCCTTCCTGGCAACATCAATAAACTGAGCAAGTTGAAACATGCCTGTGTGAAGACGCTGTAGGCTGTGTTTCTTGGAAGTGAAATAACGGACCAGAACTTAGTCTGTCTGAAAACTTCCATAGTGCCTTATGTGTAAGCCCCAGTGTTGGTGAGTCTAAGGGCCTGGGTTTCTAAGAGTATCTTCATATCGTTCTTTGTCTGAGCTTTTGAATGTATCTGAGTGCTTGTGTGTGAAGAAAGCTTATGTGACTTTCTAGTCAGCTGGGAACATTATTCTGAAATTCAAATACAAAAGATCTGGAGATCATTTCTCTTTTGGAGCATCTATTCTAGTTGTGAATACCCAAAATGCATTGATAATTGGATATTTTAGCTCCCTGTGAAAGAAAATCAAGAAATGCACTCCCAGCATCCCTACCTCCTGAGAACACAAGTGTTAGTTCTGTAAAGAACCGAAAGCAGAAGGCAAGATCCCTCTGGGCTTCCCAAGACACACTTTGAGATGTTAGAAGCGACACAAGCGGAGACTGAGATAATTAGAGGAGGGTGCATTTACAGGAAGCAGGGCTGGGCACAGGGAGAGAAGGAGGAGTTCTGTATTTAGGAAGTTTTCTTATCAAGAGCCTGGATTCAGGGGTTTTCTCTGACTCCAACTGGCAAGCAGTATCCTCTATTTGATTTCTCCCTTTGTCCCATCATTCAATGAAAGCCCTTTCAGTTTTCCAAACAGAGGATTAAAAGCAACATTTTCAAGGTCACCCACAGCACAACAGGACTCAAGCTTCCCTTTGAGTGTTGTTATGTAGAATCTGTTTGTAGTGCATGTTTCTGGGAGTTCGCCTCCAAAGAGCATGGGGGGGGGGGTAAGTGGGGAGTGTGCGTGTGTGTGTGTGTGTGTGTGTGTGCGCGCGCGCCTGCCTGCCTGCACAGTGCTCTTTGTATGGGTTTCTAACTCTGACTGATACTGTGGGCATTAAAGGATGCAATTTGTCAGGCATTTGGTTGCTTATGTGGCCATTGGTCTCTAGTGTGAGATCTTAGGTTGTGTGACCCTATTGTGTGACTCAGACTGCACACACACCTGGGTATTGCTTCAGATGATTCTGCTATGCTGTCCATGAACCACAACCTGGGAGAAAGGCAGGGCTGCAAAGGCACCAGCGCATGCAGAGACCAATATGCTCACATACCTATGCAAAACGGATTCTCCCTTCAAGGACAAGCTCTTACCATCACCCCCAGCACACTTTTCACACAGAGATCTACTCAGCTACAAAGGTACTTGCAGCAAGGATCCAATCTTCTCCTTCATAGGCAATGTTTTTCACCCTTCTGGTGGGCTTTTGGAAACATGTGGGGACATTTTTGGTGATCACATGACCTGCATGTGCTACAGTATTTAGTATCCGTGGTCAAAGGACCTTACTTCTCCCATGAAGTCGGTTACAGAGTCACCCTGGAATCAGCTGATCCAAAATGCCAACAGTGTCCCCCACCTGAAGAAACTCTGAAGAGAAAAACACAAGAACAGGTAACGACACACACATTCAGAAGCCCTCAGCTATCCAACACAGAGCAGGCCAACCTAACACAATCATTTAAACAGATAGTCAGACAAATTCCATACAATATCATACAAACCCAACAAGGCAAAGATAATAATGATAACAAATATCCATACACAACACACACTGAGGGAGCTAAGCAACCCAGACAGGTGGTGACCAATTAAATCAGACAGGTGCAAATTAAAGGGAATTTAACACGTTGTTATATGCCTAAAATATTTTAAAAATTGTAAAAGTTATTTTATCTACTGTTGATATTGGCTTTTAAAATATCTGTGGAACAGTGTTTCCTGTTTCTTAATATGTATACAAATTCCCTAGAGTGCTCGTTATAATTCAGGGTTCTGACTCAAATAGGTCCGGGGTAGAGCCTAGAATTCTCCATTTCCAACAAGCTCTCAGAATGCTTTTGAGACACTGTTGGTTGAAAACCTCAAACTTGGCTGAGACCCAAGGTGAGGGCTTGTAAAATAGGGCACACTTGTTCAACAACCCCCAGGGAGAAGCTAACTGGAGGCTGTGGGGTGTGTGTGCTGCTGATAACCACAGGGAAGAACCAGGCTTGTCAGCTATCTCTGCCACGTAGCGTGACCTTTGGCTAACGTCATTTACGTTGTATTTTTAAAATGTCTCGGCCCTTGAAATCGCCATGACATCATGGAATTTGGGGTCACTAGATGAGGGGGTCTTGACGCGAGGAATGAAGAGGCTTGACACAAAGTCTGAGCTGAGGGACTGAGGGACTCTAGGAGGAGCCCTCTCGAGTAAATCTCAGGTCCATATTTCTTATCATGAAACAGGAAGAAGAAGACAAAACTGCTTGCCCGACATTAGTACTGATTAGGGAGGACAAGGAGAAGGTCAGATAGAACGACTCCACCTTCATTTTTGCAAAACCATAGACCTTGAGCACAACCTCCAGCATCAAGAGACCTTGGGAATCTATAGAGAGTCTTTACCATAATTATTGTTGTCACCTCTCACATATACATTCCCTCTTGGAGGCCAGTTTTCTGATCTGCACATACCCAACTCACTTGCCATTCTCATGATGCTCTAGGTCTCTCAAGAAGGAAGTGAGTCTTACACTAAATATCAGGGCTCAGTTTCCCCTACAATGATGGCTTGGAGGACAACCAAATAAAGTATAAAAATGGGAGGGGACCCAGTTCTAGGAATTAATACCCAAATTCTTAGTAAGAGCCAATCCGTTAGCTTTGAATATTCCTCCCCTCAAAGCAGCAAGACTTCAAAAGAGCAAAAACCCCACTCCTTCCCAGTGCAGCTGCGCTTCTTCGAGCCTATCCACTCTCCCCCTGACAGTATACTTTTGCTTTCAAAGAAAGAAAACCTGCCCCTTAGGTGGTGAGAGGGCCAGATTAGCTTTGTTTGCTGTTTACTACACAAGCCCCATTCCTAGCTGTTTACTGTATAAACTGCATTCCTAGCCCTTCCGCCCCAACCTCTGCCAGTAAAACCTGCAGAGCCACTCCCTGCTGCCTTCCTCCACCCCTCACCTGTACCAATCCAAATCCTCCTTTATTAATGAAATCACCAACCACCAATAAAAAGTGTACTCATATCCGACCCTACCCCTCTTGCTTTCTGTACCCCATAAAAACTTCCTCCACCCCGGATTCGACCTAGGCTTGCAGGCCAGGAGAGTCCAGACTCGGGTTTGAATAAATCTCACCTCATGCTTTTTACATCGGAGTGTGTCTCGGATTTGTCAGTTGGGGCCACTTGGGGGAAATTTCGGGCACAACAGGAGGCTGAGGCAGGAGACTCACTTGAGCCCAGGAATTGGAGGTTGCTGTGAGCTGTGATGTTACAGCACTCTACTCACGGGGACAGCTTGAGGCTCTGTCTCAAAAAACAAAACAAAACAAAACAAAAAAATCCTGGGCTCAAGCAATCTTTCTGCCTTAGCCTCCTGAATAATCAGAACTGCAGGTGTCTGCCAGCATGCTGACTCTGTAGGATCTGATTTATATAAAATGTCCAGAAAAGGGAGGGGTGCAGTGGCTGGTGCAGTGGCCCACTCCTGTAATCCTAGCACTCTGGGAGGTCAAGGCCAGTGAATTGCCTGAGCACAAGAGTCCAAGACCAGCCTAAGCAAGAACAAGACCAAGACCCTGTCTCTGAAAATACCTGGATATTGTGGCAGGCACCTATAGTCCCAGCTACCTGGGAGGCTGAGGCAAAAGGATCTCTTGAGACCAACAGTTTGAGGTTGCTATGAACTGTGATGCCACAGCACTTTATTGTGAGGGCAACAGAGTAAAACTCTGCCCCCAAAAAATAAAAATAAAAAAATAATAACAAAAAATAGAATGTCCAGAAGAGAGGGAAAGTAGATTAATGACTGCCAGGGGCTAGAGAGAGGAAAGAATGGGGAATGACTACGGCTACAGGGTTTTTGTTGGGGTGATGAAAATGTTCTGAAATTAGATAATGGTAATGGTAGGGCAATTCTGTGAATATACAAAAACACTCAGTTGTATACTTTAAGAGGCTGAATTTTATGGATTATAAAAGATATATGATTGTATCTTAACAAAGCTGTTATTTTAAAGAAATGTTACAATGGAATGTTATTTAGCCAAAAAAAGAAGAAA
The DNA here is from genome assembly GCA_963574575.1 of Galagoides demidoff. Classification (NCBI taxonomy): domain Eukaryota; kingdom Metazoa; phylum Chordata; class Mammalia; order Primates; family Galagidae; genus Galagoides; species Galagoides demidoff. The sequence goes on along the minus strand of CAUYQV010031901.1, from coordinate 17,821 downwards.
ACTCTGACAAATGCTACAACCTAGATAAACCTTGAAGACATTTTGCTAAGTGAAATAGGCAGTCACAAATGCTAAATAATGTATGATTCCACTTACGTGATGTATTTATTTAATAGAATAGTCAAATTACAAAGACAGTCTGCTAGAGGTTGGAGAGGGGAGAATGAAGAGTTAGCATTAAACGAGTACAGAATTTCCATTTGGGAAGATGAAAACCTGGAGATGGATGGTGATGATGGTTGCACAACAACGCAAATTTGCTTAATGCCACGGAACTGAATTTTTTTTTTTTTTGAGATAGACTCTCACTCTGTCCCCTGGGTAGAGTGCCATGGTGTCATAGCTCACAGCAACTTTAAACTCCTGGGCTCAAGCAATCCTCATGTCTCAGCCTCAGGAGTAGCTGAGACTATAGGCACCCAGCACAATGTCCAGCTAGTTTTTCTGTTTTTAGTAGAGACAGGATCTCACTTCTGCTCAGGCTAGTCTCGAACTTGTAAGCTCAGGCTATCCATACATCTTGGCCTCCCAGAGGGCTAGGATTACCAGGTGTGAGCAACCACATCTAGCCAGAACTGAAAAAAAAAATTTTTTTTTTTAAAGACAGAGTCTCACTTTGTTGCCCTCGGTAGAGTGCTGTGGCGTCACAGGTCATAGCAACCTCCAGCTCTTGCCATAGCCTCCTGAGTAGCTGGGACTACAGGCTCCTGCCACAACGCCCAGCTATTTTTTGTTGTTGTTGCAGTTTGGCCAGGGCCGGGTTCAAACCGGCTACCCTCAGTATATGGGGCCAGTGCCTCACTTGCTGAGCCACAGGCACCACCCAGAACTGAAAATTTTTAAAATGGCTAAACTGGTAAATTTCCCCTGAGTCTAGTAGCTCACAAATATAATCCTAGCATTCTGGGAGGCCAGGGTGGGTGGATTGCTTAAGCTCAGTAGTTCAAGACCACCCTGAACAAAAGCAAGACCCCTATCTCTAAAAATAGCTTGGTGTTGTGGTGAGCACCTGTAGTGCCTCCCAGCTGCTAGGGAGGCTGAGGCAAGAGGATTGCTTGAACCCAAGAGCTTGAGGTTGCTGTGAGCTATGACACCATAGCATTCTACCAAGGACAAGGGTGACAAAGTGAGACTCTGTCTCAAAGAAACAAACTAATAAATACATTTCTCAGATAATACTGATGAATCAAGAAGATAAGAAAATATAAAGGTATAACATTTCTGAAGAGCAAAATGTTATCAGTTTAAGTCACATTAATAGCAGTAACAAACTTTTCAATGTCAGTAGCTTAACACTTAAACAGTAGAGATTGATTTCTCTTTCATATAAAATTCAATCTTCAGGCTCGGCACCTGTGGCTCAAGTGGCTAAGACACCAGCCACATACACCTAAGGTGGCAGGTTCGAATCCAGTGTGGGCCCACCAAAACAACAATGACGGCTGCAACCAAAAAATAGCCAGGCATTGTGGTGGGTGCCTGTGGTTCCAGCTACTTGGGAGGCTGAGGCAGGAGATGCGCTTGAACCCAGGAGTTGGAGGTTGCTGTGAGCTGTGATGCCATGGCACTCTACCCAGGGTGATAGCTTGAGGCTCTGTCTCAAAAAAAAAAAAAAATTCATTCTTCAGGCAGCAGAGACCATAGCAGAGTATCCATAGACACCGTGGCAGAGGAGCGAGGAAAGATGTGGGGTTTTGGTTAAAGGTCTCTAATCTGGAAGGTGGACTACCCCTATCAGGACAAACTTGTCAGCTATATCACAAACTACAGCCAGCTGAAATAATGGGTTGAGGTGGCACCTGTAGCTCAAGTGGCTAAGGCGCCAGCCACATACACCAGAGGTGGCAGGTTCGAATCCAGCCCAGGCCTGCCAAACAATGACAACTACAACCAAAAAATAGCTGGGCATTGTGGCGGGCACCTGTAGTCCCAGCTACTCAGGAGGCTGAGGTAAGAGAATTAGGTGGTGATTGGAGGTTGGAGGTTGCTGTGAGCTGTGACACCACGCACTCTACCCAGGGCGATAGCTTGAGGCTCTGTCTCAAATAAATAACGGATTGGAGAAAAAAATGCAATAAAATTAGAATAGAATGAATTACTACTTTAGGATGTGGTCAAAGTAATTGTCAGGGAAATATGTAAACTCACATGCACATATCATAAAACAAGAAAGACTAATAATGGTTGAACATAGCTTTTGTATCGGTTTCCTAGGGCTGCTGTAACAAATTAACAAAACTATGTGGCTTAAAACAATAAATGTATTGTCTCATAGTTTTGGAGGCTAGAAGGCTGAAATTAAGGTGTTAGAAAGATGATACGCTCTCTGAGGGGTAAAGAGAATACTTCCTTGCCTCTTTCTGGCTTTTAGTGATTGCCAGCAATCCTGGGTGTTCCTTGGTTTGTATCACTCCAACCTCTGCTTCACTTATCACGTGGCATTTGGCATTCTCCTCGTGTATCCGTCTCTGGGTCCAAAATTTTCTTCTTTCTTTTCTTGTTGTTTGTTTGTTTTTGGCTGGGACTGGGTTTGAACCCGCCACCTCCAGCATATGGGGCTGGTGCCCAACTCTTTTGAGCCACAGGCACCACCCAAAGATTTTTGTTTGTTTGTTTTTGTTTTTGTTGCAGTTTTTGGCCAGGGCTGGGTTTGAACTCACCACCTCCAGCATATGGGGCCAGTGCCCTACTCCTTGAGCCACAGGTGCCATCTACCAAAGTTTTTTTTTTTTTTTTTTTTTTGAGACGGAGCCTCAAGCTGTCCCCCTGGGTAAAGTGCCATTGCATCACAGCTCACAGCAACTTCCAACTCCTGGGCTCAAGCAAGTCTCCTGCCTCAGCCTCCCAAGTAGCTGGGACCACAGGCACCCGGCTATTTTTTGGTTGCAGCCATCATTGTTGTTTGGCGGGCCCAGGCTGGATTCTAACCCGCCACCTTAGGTGTGTGTGGCTGGCACCTTAGCCACTTGAGCCACAAGCACTGAGCAGCTTTCTTTTCTTTTCTTTCTTTCTTTCTTTTTTGATACAGAGCCTCAAGCTGTCACCTTGGGTAGAGAGCTGTGGCATCACAGCTCACAGCAACCTCCAACGTCTGGGCTCAAGCAATTCTCCACCTCCCAAGTAGCTGGGACTACAGGCACCTGCCACAATGCCCATCATTGTTGTTTGGCAGGCCCAGACTGGATTTGAACCCGCCAGCTCAGGTATATGTGGCTGGTACCTTAGCCATTTGAGCCACAGGCGCTGAGCCCTTTTTTTTTTTTTTTGAGACAGAATCTCACTATGTTGCCCTTGGTAGAGTGCTGTGTCGTCACAGCTCACAGTAATCTCAAACTCTTGGGCTTAAGTGATTCTCTTGCCTCAGTCTCCCAAGTAGCTGGGACAATAGGCACTTGCCACAACGCCTGGCTATTTTTTGGTGGTAGTTGTCATTGTTGTTTGGCAGACCCAGGCTGGATTTGAACCTGCCAGCTGCAGTGTATGTGGCTGGCACCCTAGCCGCTGAGCTACAGGCACCAAGCCCCCAATTTTTTTTTTCTTTTAAGGGCACCAGTCATACTGAATTTAGGGCCCATCCCAATCCAGTATGACCACATCTTAACTTGATTTTTATCTGCAAAGATCCTATTTCCAAATAAGGTCACATTTACAGGTTCTGAGTAAATAACAATTTTGATGGGACGCTATTCAACCCAGTACAGCTTTCCACAAACAGTGGGAAAAAAAGGCAACATAGGGATAAAGAAAGTAAAGAGAAGTGGTAAAGACTGAAATTAAAAACAATAAAATAGGAGAAAAGTTAATAAATTCTAAAGTGATTTTTTTTTAAAGACAAAGAAATAGACTAATGTTTTCAAACTTGAGTAAATGAAACAAAGAGGAGGACAGATTAACATTATATAGACTAAAAAATGGTCAAACTAGGGCAGCACCTGTGGCTCAAAGGAGTAGGGCGTCGGCCCCATATGTCGGAGGTGGCAGGTTCACCAAAAAAAAAAAAAAATGGTCAAACTACAACTACTGATTTGGAAGAGATTTTAAAGTTCTGAAAGAGGGTCATGCCTGTGGCTCAAAGGAGTAGAGCACTGGCCCACATACTGGAGGTAGTGGGTTCAAACCTGGCACCAGCCAAAAGCTGCAAAATAGTAAATAAATAAGTAAAGTTCCGAAAGAGTCCGAGACAATATTATGCACAGTTTCTAGAAAATGGCTAGCTTATCAGGAGCTATATTTTCTACACCCTTTACATATATGTAGGGCCACATAACTATTCTAGAAATGTGAGTGAAAATCATTCCCAAGCCCAGATGGTTAAAGATCTGATGTTTCTTCCCCATATTCTCTTTCTCTTCTGCAGGAAGTTTGGAGGTCATGAGTTGAATGTAGCACCACCACAAAATAGAATGATTCTGATTCCTCCTCAGTCACCAGAAGGACAATTGCTTCATGTGTAGCATTCATATTCCACTTTGGGCAAGTAGGGGCCACTCTGTTCAGCCATTAAGGGTTTGGAGTTGTTTGTTACAACATAAGCCTACTTCAACTAATGAGGTCCATCATGGATATATTCCCGTTAACATCAGGAGCAAAATTAGAATACCCACTTTCACCCTTCTTTAACCTCTTGTAATAAGACTCCGTCTGAATATTAGAAGGGAATAGAACAAAACATTCATTACATACAGATGAGATTTTGATTGTCTTACCTAGAAGACCCAACAGAACCAGAGAACTAACTGTTAGAATTAATAGGACTGACTTACCCAAATTAATAGCTTTCCCACATACAAGTATAAACAATAAGAAAATGTACTAGTAAAAAAAAAAAAAAAAAAATAGAAACAGGCTCAGCGCCTGTAGCTCAGCAGCTAGAGAACCAGCCACATACACCAGAGCCGGCAGGTTTGAATCCAGCTCGGGCCTGCCAAACAACAATGACAACGACAACCAAAAAATAGCCGAGTGTTGTATGGTAGGTGCCTATAGTCCCAGCTACGTGGGAGGTTGAGGCAAGGGAATCACTTAAGCCCAAGAGTTAGAGGTTGATGTGAGCTGTGACCCTGGGGCAACAGCTTGAGACCCTGTCTCAAAAAAAAAACCCAAAAAACTATCAGGTCTTGGGTGGCGCCTGTGGCTCAGTGGGTAGGGCTCTGGACCCATATACTGAGGGTGGTAGATTCAAACCTGGCCCTGGACATACTGCACAAAAAAAAAAAAAAAAAAAAAAAGCCCGGCATTTTGTCAGGCACCTTTAGTCCCACCAACACGGGACTATGAGGTAAGAGAAATGCCAAACCCCAGGAGCGGAAGGTTGCTGTGAGGTGTGATGCCACACAGTCTACTGAGGGCAATAAAGTGAGACTCTATCTCTAAAAAACAAACAAAAAAACTATCAGGTCTCTAGGAATGATCTTAATAAAAGACAAGATCTTGCCGGCACGGTGGCTCATGCCTGTAATCCCAGCACTCTGGGAAGCCAAGGCAGGTGGATTGCTTGAACTCAAGAATTCAAGACCAGCTTGAGCAAAGTGAGGCCCTATCTCTAGTAATAGAAAAACTAACCTCATGTTGTGGTGGGTGCCTGTAGTCCCAGCTACTTGGGAGGCTGAGGCAAGAGGATCATTTGAGCCCAAGAGTTTAAGATTGCTGCTAGCTACGATGCCATAGCATGCTACTGAGGGCGACTGACACTCTCTCTCAAAACAAACAAACAAACAAAAAGACAAGATCTTTATAAAGATGACTTAAAACTTGACAAAACACTTTTTTTTTCCTGAGGCAGAATCTCAAGTTGTTGCCCTTGGTAGAGTGCCATGGCATCACAGCTCACAGCAACCTCAGACTCTTGGGCTTAAGCTATTCTCCTGGCTCAGCCTCCCAAATAGCTGGGACTACAGGCACCTGCCACAATGCCCAGCTATTTTTGGTTGTAGTTGTCGTTGTTGTTGGCAGGCCTGGGCTGGATTGGAACCCATCAGCTCCAGAGTATGTGTTTAAGCTACAGGCACTGAACTGACAAAACACATTTTAAAGTGGTTTTAAATCGGTAGGTCAAATTCCTTCAGACAGAAAGACAGTATATTTGAAATACATTTTTCAAATTCAACGTAATTACAATCAAATTACTTGAAAGACTTTTCATGGAACTTAATAAAAAGATTCATATGGAAGAGTAAATGTACAGGAAGAACCAAGGCAATGAAACAGAAAAAGGTAGGCAACTTGCCCATTAGCGGTCAAAATATATTACAAAACTATAGTAATCAAAATAGTGTAGTATTTGCATAAAATAGGAAAGGAGATAAATGGAAAAGATTAAATGGTCAGGGAGAAGATTCATAGATATATAGGGAATTTGGTATATGATAGGGTTGGTATTCCAAACCCGTGGAAAAAAGACAAACTATTCAATAATTGGCATGAAAACAACTGACTATCCACTTGCAAAACAACAAAATTAGATTTTTATCACATATATATGCACAAAAATGAAATCCAGATGGATTCAAGGTTTTGGGTTTTTTTGTTTTTGTAGAGACAGAGTCTCATTTTGTCGCCCTCAGTAGAGTGTGTGGTGTCACAGCTCACAGCAACCTCCAACTCCTAGGCTTAGGTGATTCTCTTGCCTCAGCCTCCCAAGTAGTTGAGACTATAGGCACCCGCCACAACACCTGGCTATTTTTTTGTTGCAATTTGGCCGGGGGTGAGTTTGAACCTGCCACCCTCAATATATGGGGCCAGCTCCCTACCCCCTGAGCCACAGATGCCACCCTGGATTCAAGGTTTTAATGATATAACAAGCTAGATAGGCTCAGCGCTAGGCACTAGCCACATACACCTGAGCTGGCGGGTTGGAATCCAGCTTCGGCCAACCAAGCAACAATGATGGCTGCAACCAAAAAATAGCCAGGCATCATGGTGGATGCCTGTAGTCCCAGCTACTTGGAAGGTGGAGGTGGGAGAATCACTTGAGCCCAGGAGTTGGAGGTTGCTGTGAGCTGTGATGCCATGGTACTCTATCCAGGGGACAGCTTGAGGCTCTATCTCAAAAAAAAAAAAAAAAAAAAAAAAAGCTAGATAAATAAATAAATAAAATTATTAGTGAAAAACACAGATCAAAAGTTTTAGACCAAAAGAATAAAAAACCTTGCTGGGCATAGTGTCTCAATGCCTATAATCCTAATACTTTGGGAGGCCAAGATAGGAGAATTGTTTGAGGCCATGAGTTGGAGAGTAGCCTGAGCAAGAGTGAGAGACCCTGTCTCAACAAAAATTAGATGAATTAGCTGGGCATGGCAGCGTGTCCCTGTAGTACCAGCTACTTGGGAGGCTGAGGCAGAGAGATTGCTTGAGATCAGCAGTTTGAGGTTACAATGAGCTATGATGATGCTATAGCACTCTAGCCAGGGTGACAGAGCAATACTCTGTTTCAAAAAAAGCAAAAAGCTATAATGAAAAATATAAAAATTTTGCTATATTAAGTATTCAAAATTCTGCATGTCAAAAGACATCACAGGCATAGCTAAGAGATAATCAGCAGACTGGGAAAATTATCTGTAACACATATAGAAAGAAAGACAGATGCCTAAATTATACAAAGCAAGCCTACAAATTACTTTATTAAATCCCCCCAAACATGAGAATATGTTGAATCATATTAAAAATCGGAAAAATCATAGTGTAAAATGAGAAATTATTTTTACGCAGTAGGTTATAAAAAATGTACAATTTGGAAAATCAAGTTTTATAATCAAGTGAAGAGTAAGCTAAAAGGGACACTCATATGTGGTCGCTTTGGAAACAATTTAGCAGATTAATGCAGATTAAAAGTGAAAATATGTGTTTCTAGTAATTCTACTTCCACAATCTACCAGAGAAACATTAGGTCCTAGGCAGAGGGACAGACATGGAGAGGTTATTCATTATCGTATTTATCATAGTAGCAAAAATTGGAGCTAATGTATATATTCACTGAGAACAAAATGGATAAAGTGGTTTGTACATAAGATGGAGTCATATAGGTGTCAAAATAAATGAGTAAAAAAAAGGCAAATTGCACACAATACACATTATACCATTGTGTAAAACAGAGATACAAAAAAAAGTACATTTATTTATCATTATGCTATTTATTTCCTGTGGGTATATATAAATGAAATGGGCACAAAGAAATGAAAAATGAGTCTAAATAAGTGAAAAAAATAATCTAGAAGGATATATACCAAAGAATCCAGGGTGATCAAACAGATCTTTAGCTTTAATATTCTAATAATATTCTATATTAAGTATTAACCATTAAATTTTTTTTAGTTACAATACAATATACTCTGTACAAGGGAAAAATATTTTTTAAAAAGACTGAAAGGAAATAAACAGGAATGTATAACAATAGTTGAGTCTGGGTAATGTGTTTATGGGTGATTTTATTTTCTGCTTTTTTCCACTTTCATTTTCTGTACTTTACACATTTTCTGGAATGGCCATGTGTTACTTTATAATTAGCCATGAAAAATGGAAAAGAAAAATAAAGGGCATTTTGAAAACCCACTGTCAAATTCAGTCTTTAAAGAACAGCTTGCTTACTCCCCTTCTCCCGAAGGAGGCCCTGACATTTAGAAACAATATAAAACACTCCGAAGCACCATTTAATCCTATTACTTTTCTGGACCTCTTACAAACCAGGGGATGATCCCTTTGACTCTTTAAAATAAATCTCCCAAGGTCATGGGGCTTGTGAGTAACTGAGGGGGATGAAACTCCCAGGCCCCTGTTCCTCCCCCTGCGCCATCTGGCACTTCGGAGTTTGATCAAAGATTTACTGCTTGGGCTGGCCAAATGCTCGAATTCATCTTCATTCTAAGGGAATATTACTCCCGCTTAGGATCACTCTGCTAACAGGCCACTACCCCCTTTCTGGACCTCAGTTTCCATTTCTGTTAAATGAGGCCGTTGTGTTTTCCCAGCAGGTCTGGAAATTCTAGGTTCCTAAAATACCCGGTGCCCCAGTTCCCTTCCTGGCCACCTTAGGCATTCTGCTTGCTCTGTGATGGTCACTGGGAGGCCTTTCTCGATTCTGGTTCTGCCAAGAACTTATTTGCTGAGTGTCTTTCAGCACATCAGGGCTGTCTGGGGACCGAACATTTCCACAAGGAGAGTTTGGGCCCAGATCAGAGTTCGTCACTTTCTGGGAAGGTGGAGCGCGGTGACTAGCTCACTGCGTGTCCGTTTTGTACACTGGGATTCTGGGCCAAACCTGTTTCCAAACCTGTTTGAAAACCAGTAGCCAGGTGACTTCACAAACTGCTTTCCAGTCTCTCCGCTAGCGGAGCCACGGAACAGGTTAACAAGAATAAAAGAAAAGTAAAGACCCCCCCGGGGTTGGGGCTGCGGCCCGTTCCCCGTGTGTGTGTTTGTGTGTGCGCGCGCGCGCGAGCACTGCAGAAGTAGGTGCCACTAGACGGTATTAAGATCCGAGATGCTTAGATCAACTCCGCCCCCACTCCCCCCTCCTCACAACTCCCCCGCCCCGTCACCTAGGCAACCGGGCGGGGCGCCGGGCGCCGGGTTCCTCCCCCGGGCTTCTCCCCTCCCCCACTCAAACGCGAGGCCGCTTTCCCACCCTCTGCCCTCTGTCCGCAGCGTCTCCGCGTCTGGACACGCGAGTTCCACCATTAGTACTGCCTTTTGTGAGCTTAGAAACCAGATTCCAAGCGGGGGCCGCCAGCTCGCTAAAATAATCCTGGTTTGCATGCTGAATTTGCCTGTCTTCCTGACAGACGAGTTGCAGGCAAAGCGATTGACCTTGCCAGGGCATGGTGTGCAGAGCTTTGTGAGGCCTGAGACAGCCTCACAGGTTCATTGGTGCTGGGGTATCAGAGCGACCTACTGTACCCCAGCAAACTACAGAGGGGGTCGAGAGGACAGCGGGTCGTCTCGGGTGGGGACTGGGCACACCCTCAGCAATGATTGTCTGCTCCAGGTGGGAAACCAGGGGCGGGTTGGAGGTTTAATTTCCCGCGGAGGGCCAACATCTAGATGGAGTCCGGGCTGGGCTCCTGATAATAGTCACATAAGGTCAAGTGAAGGGGCAGGGGTCGAGAATCGGAATGGGTGGGTAGGGGCTTTGTAGAGGGAACTGGCTGAAATCTGTGCTTGCACATTTTACTGAAAAGTCGGGGTTCAGTGAGGGGAGTGAGGTGGAACTTTGAATAGAGAAAAGTAAGTGCCAACCGCGTCGTAGGCGCACCTTGAGAGGCCTTGGGTAAGTCCCAGGGACTTGATTTCTTTCACAATTAAATGGACACGGAGAAGGTGTGTGGACGAGAAGCAAGGGTCAAAAGTAAGTAACAAGTGAGCTATGGGTACAAAATCTACACACAAAAATCAGTTGTATTTCTACACTCCCATAGCAACGAACAAACTGAAAAGAAAATTAGGAAAACAATTCCATGTATAATAGCATAATCAAATCAAATAAAATAAGAGGTATATGGGAATTCTGTACCTCCTGCTCAATTTTTCTGTAAGCCTAAAACTACTCCCCATCCCAAAATAAGGTTTATTCATTTAAAAAGAAAAGAATATTTGAGGAGATGCCAGATGTATACAATGGAAACATTGCTGAAAGAAAATTTAAACGATCTAAATCAGTGGTTCTCAACCTTACTAAATGCCTCCTAAGGCATCCTGAGTTTATGGGTTTAAGAACTTCATATTAAGATGGCAATACTATACAAAACAATCTACAGATACAAAGCAATCCCTATTAAAATCCCACAGCCCTATTTGCAGAAATAGATAAGACGATCCTAAAATTTATATGGAATTGTAAGGGACTGTGAATAGCCAGTCTTGATAAAGAACTAAGTTAGAGGACTCACCCTTCCTGATTTCAAAACTTACTTCAAAGCTACAGTAATCAAAACAGGTTGGTACTGGCATAGGATAGACATGTAGATAAGTGAAATAGAATTGAGAGCCCAGAAATGAACCTGTATGTCCATGGTAAGTTGATTTTCAAAGGAAAAGAAGAGTCTTTGCAGCAAATTATGATGGGAAAACTGGACATCCACATGCAGAAGAATGAAGTTGGAACACTTCCTTGCACTATATGTATGCAAAAACTAATTCAAAATGGATAAAAGACATAAAAGTAAGAGCTAAAAGCACAAAACTTACATGAACACATGGTGGTAAAATCTCCATGACCTCAGATTTGGCAGTAGTTTTTTAACAAATGATGCCAAAAGCACAAGCAATGAAAGAAAAAAATAGATAAATTAGACTTCATAAAAATCAAAGACTCTTGTGCATCAAGAGATACTGTTAAGAGAAATGAAAACCCAGAGAATGGGAGAAAATATTTGCAAATTATATGTACATAAGGACTTGTATCCAGAATATACTATTAAAAATTCCTACAAATCAACAAACAAAAGACACTCCAATTTTTTTTTGTTTTGTTTTTGAGACTGTGCCATGGCATCGGCCTCGTTCACAGCAACCTCAAATCCCTGGGTTCAATTGATTCTCCTGTCTCTCCCTCCTGAGTAATTAGAACTATATAGGCTGGTGCCACAATGCCTGACTAATTTTTCTGTTTTTATTTTTATTTATTTTATTTTATTTTTGCAGTTTTTGGCCGGGGCTGGGTTTGAACCTGCCACCTCTGGCATATGGGGCCAGCGCCCTACTGCTTTGAGCCACAGGTGCTGCCCTATTTACTTTTAATTTTTTAAGACAGAGCCTCAAGCTGTTGCCCTGGGTAGAGTGCCATGGTGTCACAGCTCACAGCAACCTCCAACTCCTGGGCTTAAGTGATTCTCTTGCCTCAGCCTCTCAAGTAGCTGGGACTACAGGCACCTCTCACAATGCCTGGCTATTCTTTTATTTTTGGTTGTAGTTGTCATTGTTGTTTGGCAGGCCCAGGCTGGATTTGAACCCGCCAGCTCTGGTGTATGTGGCTGGCGCCTTAGCTGCTTGAACTACAGGCACTGAGCCAATTTTTCTATTTTTAGTAGAGATGGGGTGGCATTCTTTTTCAGGCTGGTCTCCAACTCATGAGCTCAAGCAATCCACCTGCTTCAGCCTCCCAGGGTACTAGAATTACAGGCATGAGCCACTGAGCCCAGCTAAGATAGTTTTTTGTTTTTGTTATTTCTGAGACAGAGTCTCACTTTGTCACCTTTGCCCTCATGGTAGAATGCCATGGCATCATAGCTCATAGCAACCTTGAACTCTTGGGCTCAAGCGATTCTCTTCCCTTAGCCTCTGGAACAGCTGGGACTACAGGCACCCACCACAACACCTGACTATTGTTTTAGAGACGAGGTCTTGCTCTGGCTCAGGCTGGTCTGGAACCCATGAGCTCAGGCAATCCACTTGCCTCAGCCTCCCAAGTGCTAGGATTATAGGAGTGAGCAACTATGCCTGGCCTAAGACAGTTTTAAAATGGGCAAAGTGCTTGATATTTCTCTAAAAAAGATATACAATACCCGAAAGGTAAATAAAAATGCTCAATATCATTGTCACTAGGGAAAAACAAAGCAAAACCACTATATGATACTTTTCTACACTTACTAAAATGACTACAGTTTTTTAAAACTAAGTGTTTTCAAGGATGCAACAAAATTAAAACCCTCGTACATTGTTGATGAGAATGTAAAATGGTGCAGCCACTGTATAAAACAATTTGGAGTTTCCTCAATAACAAACATAAGATTACCATATGATGGGCGGCACCTATGATCAGTGGATAGGGCGCCGGCCCTGTATACAGAGGGTGGCGTGTTCAAACCCAGCCCCAGCCAAATTGCAACAACAAAAATAGCCAGGCCTTGTGGCGAGTGCCTATAGTCCCAGCTACTCAGAAAGCTGAGGCAAGAGAATCGCCTAAGCCCAGGGGTTAGAGGTTGCTATGAGCTGTGATGCCACAGCACTCTAACGAAGGTGACAAAGTGAGACTCTGTCTCTTAAAAAAAAATTACCATATGATCCAGCCATTCCTCTCCTAAGCATAAACCTGAATGAATTGAAGACTAGTGTTTTAACAACAACTTGAACACAAATGCTCATAGCAGCATTATTCACAAAACAAGTAATTCTAATGTCCATCAACTGCTAAATGCACAAACAAAATGTATGCTCATATAATGAAATATTATTCAGCCACAAGAAAGGAATGAAGTATTAAATCATGCCGGCTCAGCGCCTGTGGCTCAAGTGGCTAAGGCGCCAGCCATGTACACCCAAGGTGGTGGGTTCGAATCCAGCCCGGGCCCAACAAACAACAATGATGGCTACAAACAAGAAATAGCCAGGCGTTGTAGCGGGTGCCTGTAGTCCCAGCTACTTGGGAGGCTGAGGCGGGAGGCTGAGGCAGGAGACTTGCTTGAGCCCAGGAGTTGGAGGTTGCTGTGAGCTGTGATGCCACAGCACTCTACCCAGGGGGACAGCTTGAGGCTCTGTCTCAAAAAAAAAAAAAATCATGCTGCAACATAATGAAACTTGAAAACATTATACTAAATGAAAGAAGACAGACACAAAAGGCCATGTATTGTATGATTCCATTTATATGAAATATCCAGAAGAGGCAAACCCATAGACAAAGAAAGCAGATGAGTGGCTGCCAGGGGTTATGGAGAAAGAGTAATGGGGAGTCACTGTGGGATTTCCTATATGGGTGATGAAAATGTTCTGGGATAGATAATTGTCACTACTATACAATATCGTGAATATACTAAAAGTCACTAATGGTAAGTTTTTGGGGGGTTTTGAGACAGAGTCTCACTATGTCACCCTGGGTAAAGCTGTGGCATCACAGCTCATAGCAACCTCAAACTCTTGGGCTTAAGCAATTCTTCTGCCTCAACCTCCCAAGTAGTTGGGACTACAGTTCCTGTCACAATGCCCGGCTATTTTTTTTTTTGTTTTAGTTGTCATTGTTGTTTGGCAGCCCAGCCTAGATTCAAACCCACCAGGCCCAGTGTATGTGGCTGGCGCCCTAGCCACTTGAGCTACAGGAACGGAGCCACTAATGGTAAGTTTTACATTATTATGTATTTTACCACATTTTAAAACATGTTTAATGAAATGCTTTCCAAAAGAATGCTAACTTCTTAAATTTTTCTCTTGTCTCTCCCAAATTAAATAAATAAACTTGTTTTAACAGCAAAACTGTTTTGTTCAAATAGAAAGTTATGTGGAGACTTCATCTCTGAAACAGAAAGTGGAGGTTCTGAAACAGGAAGGTGCCAGTGTCCTTTTTACCTCATGTGAAAGTTCCAAAGTGATGGACATTTCTGGGGTGCCTTCCAGTCCTGACCTTCTGGGTCTGAGATACTTAGTAAATGAGTGTTGAGTGAACACTCTGCTGGATAGATCTACTGGAATGATCCCCTGAACTGGTGACCACACCAGAGTCCTCTTCAGAATTCTGGTCACACCTGCTGAGCTCAGCACTGGATATCATCCTTCAAAAAGATGGCAAAGTGAACCCAGAGTGAAAGGTCTAAGAATGTCTGTAAAGGGAGGAGGTAGTTGTGGTACTTAAGAGTTGGAAACCCTGGAGCAAATCTGCCTGGCTTTGATACCTGGATTCGTTCTCAACAGCTATTTTCTGCAGGTTACATTCTCAAACTGTCTGTGTATCAGGGATTAATAATGCTACATATGGCATGGTGGTGTTATGAGGATTAAATGTGTTAATTGGTGTAAAGTGCTTAGAACAACGCCCGACACATGGAAAGCCCTCAATAATTAATCTTATTTTTATTCTAAAACTACAGTGGCCCCAACTGCATAATTCAGTGGTCTTGAATGTGTATTTCAAACTGCTGGTCTTAACCCATTGGTCTTGGAATCAATTGATTGAGTTGTAAGCAGTTACAAACACTTTAAACATGAAAAAGAAAATAATAGAATGGAAAATAATTAGACCATGTCATAGATAATTAGGATAATTGTTAAGTAATATTGCTTGTTGAAACTTCTGCTTCAATGTGTTTGTGTGTGTATGAGTATGTGCGCATGCATGTACTGGGTTGTGATGTAACATGTATTTCTTACTATGAGTTGCAATAAAAAAAAAATTGGGACAGCGCCTGTGGCTCAAGGGAGTAAGGCGCTGGCCCCATATGCTGGACATGGTGGGTTTGAACCCAGCCCGGGCCAAAAACTGCAAAAAAAAAAAAAAAAAAAAAGGCCATGATCTGGTAACAAACACACAGGACCTTTCCAAAGGCTCCTGAGCTGAGCTGAAGGGGAATGACTGCCCAGGAAAGCAGATCTGATTTGTTGAGTAAGACTGATCTTGAGCAATTTGTCTAACCTCCAGCAAAGCTAGGATGATGGTCTGCACTGGGGACTGGAATCAGGGAAGAGGGAAGATTCTCCAGCTGAAAGGCTGGCATATTTCAAGGGTGGGACAGGTGACCTGATGCTTCTTGAATCAAGTCATCAGAACTTAGCAGATAGGCCAGGTGTGGTGGCTCACACCAGTAATCCTAGCACTCTGAGAGACCAAGGCCGGTGGATTGCTCAAGACCCTCCTGAGCAAGAACAAGACTCCATCTCTACTAAAAACAGAAAAACTGTGGCAGGAGGATCTCTTGAGCCCAAGAATTTGAGGTTGCTTTGAACTATGATGACACCATGGCACTCTACCCAAGGAGACTCTGTCTCAAAAAAAAAAAACCAAACAAAAAAAAAACGAACTCAGCAGATTCCACTTTATATACACACACAAAAATCATTTAAGCATAAGGCCAGGGCCGGTCTGTCTCAGGTGTTTAGCTGTCCCTTGCTTTTTGTGGAAAAGGAATTGTCATAACCCTGACAGGAGTGCAGCCATTTTAGAAAATCGGGTCAGAAATCAGCATCCCTGGGCGGCACCTGTGGCTCAGCGAGTAGGGTGCTGGCCCCATATACCAAGGTTGGCGGGTTCGAACCCTGCCCGGCCAAACTGCAACAAAAAAATAGCCGGGTGTCGTGGTGGGTGCCTGTAGTCCCAACTACTTGGGAGGCTGAGGCAAGAGAATCGCCTAAGTCCAGGAGTTGGAGGTTGTTGTGAGCTGTGACTCCACAGCGCTCTACTGAGGACGGTAAAGCGAGACTCTGTCTCTAAAAAAAAAAGAAAGAAAAAAAATCAGCAACCCCCTCTCAGATTCCTGGAGTGCCTCAAGGCCAGAGTTCCTGGAAATACCCTGCCCATATCCTTATCTTTTTTTTCAAGTTTATATGGACCTACCCATTAATCACTCTATTTCTTGGAGTGCAGCAGAGTCATCATTCATCATAGCTCACTGGCAACCTTAAACTCCTGGGCAATCTTGTTTCCTCAGCCTCGCAAGTAACTGGGACTACAGTTGTACTACCAATTGAAACCTCTAATAGTACAAAGTGGGATGAGATGGCCGGACAAATCAGAGAGAAGATCCCCAAGATTCTTTTTCTATATTCATTTCTGTAATTAAAATAATATGAAATACAAGGGACTAGCACATGGTATGCAACAAATGTCAGTTGCTTTTTCTAACTGCGTTCCCTAGGTTATACGTTTTTTTGTTTTTGTTTTTTTAGATGGAGTCTTACTCTGTAACCCAGGGTAGAGTGCTGTGGCATCATCATAGCTCATAGCAACCTCAAACTCCTGAATTCAGGTGATTCTCCTGCCTTAGCCACATACACCTGAGCTGGCGGGTTTGAATCCAGCCCAGGCCTGCCAAACAACAATGATGGCTGCAACCAAAAAATAGCTGGGCATTGTGGTGGGTGCCTGTGGTCCCAGCTACTCGGGAGGTGGAAGCAGGAGACTCGCTTGAGCCCAGGAGTTGGAGGTTGCTGTGAGCTGTGATGCCACGGCACTCTACCCAGGGGAATAGCTTGAGGCTCTGTCTCAAAAAAAAGAAGTTAAATCCCAACTGAGCTCCAGGAAGCTGCTTCCATGTGACAATTTGGGGCAGAAACTGGGTCAACCCATTGTAGTCTGGGTGTTATACCCTCTCATGAGGAGGAGTCCATGCTAGGGGATTCTCACAGGCAGGAAGGAAAACCACTTGGTAGTCATTATAAGAAATCCAGCTGTCCATCTCAGGCCAGACCCTGAGTCACCACCATGTACACCACCTCGCCAGTGGTCAGGCCTCAAGCAGCTCAGGCTCCTCTCACTGCCTGCTCCTGTTTATCTAATTTTTCAGCTTGCTTCTTTCACTTACTATATCACAAACATCTTTGTAGGATAGTATATGTCGCTCTTCCTCTTTCATCTATTGCATAGTTAAATGAACGCACCATGCGTGGTTTATTTAAACATTCTCTTACTGATGAACATGCAGATTTGCTATTATATCCCAGAGCTGCAATTACTATCTCATCTGTAGGCTGGGCGGGGTGGCTGAAGCCTGTAATCCTAGCACTCCGGGAGGCCACCCAAGGTGGCTCACCTGAGCTCAGGAGTTGAGAGCAGCCTGAGCCAGAGAGAGACCCCGTCTATACTTAAAAAAAAAAAAAAATAGAAAAACTAGCCAGGTGTTGTGGTGGGCACCTGTAGTCCTGGCTACTTGGGAAGGCTGAGGCAAGAGGATCTCTTGTGCCCAAGAGTTTGAGGTTGCTATGAGCTATGACGCCATAGCACTCTACCAGGGTGACAGAGTGAGACTTTAAAAACAAAAACCAAGGCTCAGCACCTGTGGCTCAATCGGCTAAGGCGCCAGCCACGTACACCTAAGGTGGCGGGTTCGAATCCCCAGCCTGGGCCCGCCAAACAACAATGATGGCTGCAACCAAAAAATGGCCGGGCGTTGTGGTGGGCGCCTGTGGTCCC
>CAUYQV010031900.1:0-21287 GCA_963574575.1 Galagoides demidoff | reverse complement strand
CATTGTGATATAAAATGTATCCATTGTCAACTGAAACTGTATTAATTATTGTTCCATTGCTGTATCTATGACTACCTGAGTTGTAACCCCCCCTTAACCAGCCACCTTTCGCTTCTGTAATATGCTTACACAAAGCCTATAAAAGGTAACTCACCCTCACACCTGGGCTGCTGACTGTCTCTCGGAGCAGCAGCCCCTGCAGTAGGTAAAATAAATTACCAATAATTAACCTAAGTGGGGGTCCGAGTCTATTTTTCCAGGTCCCCTAAGTTATTTCAACCCTACCTAGCAAAATGGCAAAGGCAAATACTTCAAGCTCTGTGTATAAACCTTAGCACAAATGGGAGACTAAAAACATGCTAGGATAAAAGGTAAAAGCAGGAGGCCACCAAGATTGCAGAGTTAGAAAGCAAAATGAAAGACATATAGAAACCAAATCAATGAAATGTGATAGAGAGAAAGAAATTCCATTCTAAGCTCCAAATGGCTAAATATAATAAGGTCAAGTACCATAAGCTAGGAGGAAAACCTGAGAGAAGGTTTTCTAATTATAATAGAAATTTGAAATAAAAAAAAGAAAAAGTTAATAAATTGACTATACAAATATTTATAAAGACTTTGGTTGGGTACAAAACAAACAAAAGACAGAAGATAGTTAAATGATGAAGGAGCTAAGGAAATTTCACCCCAAGATATGATGTCTTGATATAAAGAATACTTTGAATTAAAGGTCATTGGAAATCAGAAAGCATTTAGAAGGGGATTTCCCTCCCTCTACATAAAACCAGACTGTTCAAAGATCAAAGGGAGTCAACTGACTTCCTCTCCTTCTCCTGAATGCTAGAAGATTGGCCCCAATGATTTAAAACATAATACCTGTGTCTCAAGTTAATTTACACACAAATCTGTTTCTCCCCATCTATTCACCCTCCCTTAGACCCTCTCTCTTCTCAAAGCCATCTATAAAGGCATCTGACCATCACTGAGACTCTGGGTAATCAGTCTGTGATTCTCCACCTGCTCATGGTATTTGGAAATAAACATTTCTCTTACTAATCTGCCTTAATTGTGAGTTGATCTTTCAAGTGAACTTCTCAGGTAAAAGGGCAAGTTTTCTCTTTTCTACAATGACAAATTGGAAGAAAGTCTTACTGGGATATGATCAAACTAAAAAGCTTTTGCACAGCCAAGAGCACAGTAAGTAAAGCAAACAGACAACCTTCAGAATGGGAGAAGATTTTTGCAGGTTATGCTTCCAACAAAGGTCCAATAACTAGAATCTACAGAGAACTCAAACTAATTAATAAGAAAAGAATAAATAACCCCATTTCTATTGGGCAAGAGACTTGAACAGAAACTTCTCTGATGAAGATAGGTGCATGGCCTACAAACACATGAAAAAATGCTCATCATCCTTAATCATCAGAGAAATGCAAATCAAAACCACTCTGAGATACCATCTAACTCCAGGAAAATTAGCCCACATCACAAAATCCCAAAACTACAGATGTTGGCATGGATGCAGAGAGAAGGGAACACTTCTACACTGCTGGTTAGAATAAAAGCTAATATGACCTTTTAGGAAAGAAGTTTGGAGAACACTCAAGAAACTAAAAGTAGACCTACTGTTTGATCCTGCAATTCCTCTACTAGGTATATACCCAGATGATCAAAAATTATTTTACAACAAATACATTCACACCAGAATGTTTATTGCAGCCCAATTCATAATAGTCAAGACATGGAAACAGCCCAAGTGCCCATGAATGGATTAACAAATTAAGGTATATGTACACCATGGAATACTATGCAGCCATAAAAAAGATGGAGACTTCACATCTTTTATGTTTACCTGGATGGAGCTGGAACATATTCTTCTTAGTAAAGTATCTCAAGAATGGAAAAAAAAATATCCAATGTACTCAATACTACTATGAAATCAATATATAACCGCCTACACACTCATATGAATGGCAAAACATAACTATACCCAGAAAGTAGAAGAGAAGAGGAGAAAGAGGGGAGGGGAGGAGGGATATGGGAGGAAGCAGGTTAGTGGGGGGTACCTCACCTAATGTGCATGATGCAATGGTATACATTTCAATGCTATTAAGAAATGAGTATAATTATGATGGAAGTATTACTTAGTTCAATGTAAGCATTCCACATTGTATATCGAAGCAGTATCCTGAACCCCATAAATGCATCAATGTACAGTTATGATTTAATAAAAAATAATTTTAAAAAAAAGGACTTCTAAAATTAAGAAAATAAGGACTAGACATTTAAGACAAGAATGGCAAACAGATTGTAATAATTAATAAAAGCAATACAATAATGTTCCTCAGACACATGAAAATTTTTTGTTAATAAGAGAAAGACAAATTCGAACCACACTGAGATAGTATTCCTCACCTTGAGATTGGCAAAAATTCAAAATCTTGACAATAACCAGTGCTGTCAAAAGGTGGAGAGCTAGGAGCTCCCACTGGCTGCTGAGTGCAACTACAGAACACAGCTCCTGTGCCTCTGCGGGAACCAGTCGATACCTGCACACAGGGACACTCACATTTACCCTTAGGCTTCTATTTATTCTGACGCTCAAATTGTTCCAGACTTGGCCAGTGGGAAGTCAAAGCTTGCTTCTGTGTCTTTTTGTCATGCTCTGCCACTTTAGGAGTCCTTTCTTAATTTCTGTCACAAAACATTCCGATTATCTCCTATCTTCCCTGCTCCAGCCCCAGTCAGGCATTTCCCCAAGGAGACCTGGTTCCTGCTCTGCAAATTTTCACTGAAAATATACCTTCAAGAAAGCAAAATACAAAAAAAAAAAAAAAAAAAAGTATATTAAAAGATATTTTCTGACATCCAAAGAGAAAAGATAACTCGTGATAATGAAACTGGTTGATTTTTCTTTTGTTATTGAAGGGGCTTGATGAAAAGCAAAAAGCAACCTCTGTCTATTATTTAGAGTGACTCTCAGAAAAGCAGGGAGCAACCCTGAGTTAGAAATAAACAAAACAAAGCATAAGGCCAGAGAAGATTAACTAGGAATGAACTTATCTAAAGGCAGAAGGAATCAGAAGAACCCAAGGGCTGAGAGAGGGGATCATTAGAAGGAGGGAGACGTCATCTTCCCTGCAGAGTGAAGGATGCTGCTTTGAGACTGATTTTAAAATCCACAACAGGTGTTAATCTTGCACCAAGCTCTTATCTCAAGTGCCAGCCAAGACCAGCACAGGAGACGCTGATGCTCCCCAGGAACAGTGGCTTTGAAGGATTTACAGCAGGGTGGAAAGGGGTTGCTGGGACTATGCAAATTAAGAAAGAAAACCACACAAGATAAATGTAGCTTTAGAAATATAAGAAGTAAAGATTTGAGTAGAGGTTACTGAGCTGTTTCTGCCACCCGTCTGCTGTTGAACCCTGTCTTAACTTTGCAGGGCTGTTTTGTGTCTTTCAATGAACTCTGAATAATCTATATTATGGCAGGTACTCTTTATTTCATCCTGGTTGTCCCCACGGATCAGAAGGGGTGTGTCAACTAAGACCCTCTGGCCAGGGTGTGGCTTGTAGGGCCTCCCTGGAAGGTATGTGGCTGGATGGTCCATGAGGATGGCAAGCAGGCTTTTCTCTGCTTTCTTTGCACAAGGGATGGCACTGTAGTGGAAGCAGTCCTAAGCCACAGTGGACGCAGTCCTAAGCCACAACGAAAGCAGTCCTAAGCCAGGGAGGAAGCAGTCCTAAGCCAGAGCGGAAGCAGTCCTAAGCCAGAGTGGAAGCAGTCCTAAGCCAGGGAGGAAGTAGTCCTAAGCCAGAGTGGAAGCAGTCCTAAGCCAGAGCTTATGCCAACATCTTCCTCTGTTTCTGTGGCTCTGTGTTTATCAGAGGTGTGTCTTTCAATTCTTTGTCTGACCACCCAAGAACCCACTGTTTAAAGCTCCAGCATGATTTCACTATGATAATTTCAATGTTTGAAACACTAAATAAACTACATTTGTTATAGCAAAAAAGAAAAAAAGCAAAATACATATGCAGAAGGTTAATTTTGTACAAAAATTTGTAATTTATTAGAAATTACTAAAATGAGCAAACATAAGGGAAATGCAAGAAAATTATGCAACTATAGAAAAGAGATATCTATATGAAATGTCAAGTAGTTTTCACAATATACAGGATATCACTAAACTGAAAAGAACCATAAGTAGCCTCGAATGAAAAGAGACTTAAATCCTAGACGAGATGGGTTTCTCTGCTGACACCTATTTGGCCAGATGGTATCAAGGCCCAGATCAATCTCCTCCCCAGACTCCACCACCATCAAATCCTGGCCCATACCTGACAAAACATACATTCCCTGAAATTTAAACTCATTTTATAACCCAAATCCACTGAGATTAAAGTTAGCCATCTTGGCAGAATGGAGTCTCAAAATAAAAATTAAGTTAAATCTTAAAATAAAAGTATCTAAAAGAATTCCTTAGTTCTCATACTTGGTAGAACATACTGTTTATTTTAACAAACAGTCTCTTCCTCTGAACTTCATTATCTGAAAACATAGATTTTAATACCCTTGATGACTTTACCTACCTACAGGCAGCATTAAAGAATTTTTCCCTCCAAAGGGAAAAATACATCTGTTAAAAAAAAAAATCAGAATATATCAAAACACATCCTTCCTGAAAACAATCAAAAAGCAATTAAGTTCATCTTTAATTTCAGTTCATTTGATGCATGAAAGAACTGCAAAAAAAAAAAAGAAAGAAAGAAAGAAAAAGAAAGAAGTTCCATGATCAGCAAAGCCCTATTAGCTAGATTTCTCATTTCCACAATCCAATGGTGCCATATGCTGCCTCCTGTTAATGCAATTTCTATTTTTTCTGCCTCTTAGTATGATCTGGAAGCCAAAAAATTTCCTATGAGACAATATGTAACAAGCATTCCGCCTGGATTGGGCAGTAATTTTGCCTTCCTTTCTCGAGGTCTCTGCCCGCTCTGCCTGCCAGATGCAAAGCAGTTATTCCTCTCTGCTTGGCACCCTGTGGGGGTTCTCCTGGATGCCCCGAGGGGACACCCTGAAAGTGATTTGATGTGCTCTGGAGGATGAGGGCTTCCTCACCAGCCAGAATGAACTTGCTAACCCGCCTCAGGTTAGCAATCGCTAATTGTCTGGTCTCTGAAAAATTAATGCTTCTCAAATTATACTACCCTGATTATAATCATATGACTTTTTAAAAAGTGCTTTATAGTCCCATAAATCGTTTTTATACATAATATTACTTCATCCTCATAGTTTAATGTTTTGTTAGAAAATAAAATGGCTAAAACCTGGGTAAAGAGAAACTCACAGCCCCATCTTCCTGCACCCTGTCTAGTGGTATTCCATCTCAGCTCACATTTAAACACATACCTCAACTTTGGGCCACAGGGTGATGAGGTATTTATTCAAACATTACTCCAGGGTTTTCTATGATGGTGTTTCTTGAGATAAACATTTAAATCAATAGATTGCGTAAAGTACATTATTCTCCTAAGGTGGGTGGGCCTCAGCGGATCTGTTAAAGGCCCACACAGAACACAAAGGCTGACCCTCCCTCAAACAAGGGGGAATTCTCCTTGCCTGATTGTCTTCAATCTGAGACATCAGGTGTGTTTTCCCTGCCTTTGGACTTGAGCTGAAGCATTAGCTCATCCTGGATCTCAAGCCTGCTGACCTTTCAAAGAGAGCTTACACCATGGACTCTATGGCTCTCAGGCCCTTGGATTTGATCTTAAAATATACCATCAGCTTTGCTGAGTCTCCAGCTTTCTGGCTTGAAGATCTTAGGAACTGTCAGCTTCCATAATTCCATGAGCCAGTTCCTCATGAGTGCAGTCCTCAACCCCCTGGCTGCAGACCAGTATAGGTCAGGCCTGTTAGGGACCAGGCCACACAGCAGGACGTGAGCAGCAGGCAGGGAGCCAGGGAAGCTTCTTCTGTATTTACAGCTACTCTCTGGCACTCACTCTCTGCTAAGCTCCGCCTCCTGCCAGATCAGGAGCTTAGAGCTGGAGATTAGAGTCTCGTAGAAGCAAGAACCCTGCTATAAACTTGAAAACACATATAGTGAGAACAGAATGGAGTTCAGGTTGCAACAACACAGCTGATCTGGTCAGTTTAGGCCCTACGTGACCTTCACCTCCTGTCTCTCATTCTCGCTGTTTTGCAAACTCAGCTTTAACCTAAAAGCGTGTACCTTGAGTATTTTAGGGCAATTGATTTAGAGGATGAACTCTGGAATTGGAATGTTTTTTGGGGTCATGGGTTATGCTGACCTGTGATAAAGATTTAGATTAAGATAAATATTTACATGATTTTTTAAGATAAACATGATTTTTTCTTTGAAATTTCATATATAAAACTGTAATTTTGGAAATGGAAAAACAGAACAGTCTTAGGGAGACTACTCTCGCTGTTCTCCAGAAGAGCTGTCTTCTGACAAATAAATGTTGGTGGACCTATCCCCATCTCTACCTAGTGGCTGACAGTGAGAGGCGACTGGAACTTCTTTGCCTGGTAACAAACTTAGCGTGCCAGGGATCCAGGTTGCCCTCTCCTTATGAGAATCTAATGCCTGAGAGTCTGACATGGAGCTGAGGGGGTGATCCCAGCATTGGAGAGCAGCTGCAAATATAGCATAGAACCATCTACTTACCTGAAACATGTTTAGGCTCCCACTGATTCTGCTTTATGGTGACTTGTCTAATTATTTTATTATATTATAATGGATAATTATAGAAATAAAGCATACAATAAATGCAATGCACTTGAATCATCCTGAAATGATTCCCCACTTCCTCACTCCCTGATGGATGGAAAAATTATTTTCCATGAAACCCCTATGTGGTGCCAGACAGGTTAGGGACTGCCGCCTTATAATGAATCTGTGTGTGTGTGTGTGTGTGATTGATTCTGTGTCCCTGGAGAGCCCTGACTAATACACATGGGAACTGTAAACTAAAATAATTTTTTTTTTTTTTTTTTTTTAAACAGAGCCTGAAGCTGTCACCCTGGGTAGAATGCTGTGGTATCACAGCTCACAGCAACCTCCCATTCCTGGGCTCAAGCAATTCTCCTGCCTCTGCCTCCCAAGTAGCTGGGACTAGAGGTGCCCGCCACAATGCCTGGCTATTTTTTGGTTGCAGCCATCACTGTTGTTTGGTGGGCCCAGGCTAGATTCAAACCCACCAGCTCAGGTGTATGTGGCTGGCGCCTTAGCCGCTTGAGCCACAAGGCCCCTCCTGCACCAGCTGACTGACTGAACCACCTACTGGCTAAGAGAATATCCTAAAACTGAGTTGTTAGCCATGAGAAAGGAGATGTCTTATTGTGTCCCCTGCCTTCTTAGAGATGTCCTTTGTGATTCATTAACAGGCTATACAGGACATATCTGCAGGTCCTCAGTATACATAACAAGCCACTTGGGTCTGGCCATATGTCTGGTAGTTTGTCTCTCATTAACAGACCCTTATCTTAACTCAAGCATTCTTCTTCACTGACTCCTGGTTTATTAGACAAAGCCTAACTCTATCAGGCAATTGTCAACTAAAGAATCTTAAACCCACCTACGATCTGCAAGTTCCCTCTTTGAAATGTCCTACTTTTTCAGACCAAACCAAGGTATGCCTTCCACAGATTGATTGCTGACTTTTTTTTTTTTTTTGAGACGGAACCTCAAGCTATCCCCCTGGGTAGAGTGCCATGGCATCATAGCTCATAGCCACCTCCAACTCCTGGGCTCAAGCAAGTCTCCAACTCCCAAGTAGCTGGGGCCACAGGCGCCTGCCACAATGCCCGGCCATTTTTTGGTTGCAGCCATCATTGTTGTTTGGCGGGCCTGGGCTGGGGATTCGAACCCGCCACCTTAGGTGTATGTGGCTGGCGCCTTAGCCAACTGAGCCACAGGCGCCAAGCCCTGATTTCTGACTTTACATGTAACTCCTATCTCCCTGAAATGTATAAAATCAAACTAACCTTACCACCACAAATCCACCTGCTCGAGGCTTCTTCAATGTCACTCCAGGTCATGGTCCCCAAATGTGGCTCAGAATAAACTACTTTGAATTCTCTGACAGAGCATGGCTTCTTTCCCATTGACAAAACTCAGCTGAGAGACAATATCCTGCTTGTCATTGAGAGATCTTATGTTTACTGTTCTAATGGGGTGCAGATTTCTGTGGTAACTATATTCAAAGAGGATTGGTTTTCACTTTCTTAGTATATAAAACAATATGCTCCTTTGGTATTTTTAAAGTTGAAATTAATTCTCATCATTTACTTGAGGCATCCTCTTCTACAACCTTGACCTTGGCTGGAATCAGTATGAAAATATTCCTTTTTCATGAAGAGATTACACTTTGTGGGAGAAAGATATAAAAATAATTCTTTAAATAAAAAATCTAGGGGAGAGGAATTTGTGGCTTCCGTGCTGTAGGGAAGTCATAGGCAGGGGTTTACACCCACAACCACACATATTAAAGAATTTTTTCTTTCTCAGTTAATGGGATATAATTCTATTTGTCACAAAAATTAATGTTCTATCATTTAAAATCAGTACTATATGACCAATGCACACAGTTATTCCCAGTTTCCATTGTTTTCTTAATAAAAAGTCTTTAGGATCTTTTTGTCATAAGAAAGATGCATGTGGAGAGGGGCTCTGAGATTATACTCCATTATTTCTGAAGCCTGGCCAACTAGAAGGAAATGAATTATTTTTAAATTGCCAACATTTGCTTCCAGGAGTATAAGGGTGAAAACTGGATTTTCCAGCATTGAGTGTAGACACTCTCTGTTCTGAGAAGATCCCTTGGCAGAGCCTTTCTGGTCATTGAGACGTAAGTCAAGTGTCTAATCACTGTCATGGGGGAATCCCATGCCCTTGGGAATGCATCCATATGCAAATGTTCCAGCTTGGACAGAAACAGTCTGATTAATGATGTAAAATCATGTAAATGACCCATGAAGGGCTTGAATGGATCTCTGTGGAAAATGTATTTGTATGTTAAGGTATTTTATCAGTCCATTTCCATTTATGAGGACCGGGCAGAGAAGGAAGTGAAACAAGGAAAGAGAGGGGTCTCTCTGCGTTGTAGCAGATCTCAGCAACTGGGTGAGAGAGGGAGTAAGAAGCACAGCCATGGACTAGAGGTGTCTAACGTCCAACAGAGAAATTCTCTCTTCAGTTATGTAATTGATCCTCTACTGCTATTCCTGAATTGCATTTAGTCTATCTCGGCCTAACAGTGATGTGGAATAAAGGAAAAGGACCACCGTTTGCCTGCAAGAAATGGAGACCAGTGTAAAGCAACTTGAACAGGAGCTAACGCATTCACAGGTAGAAGGAAGAGTGGTAGGCAGTAAGGTGTTGTCAGGACAGGTCTTTGGTGCCATCTGGGACCGAGGCTGCTTCCATGTTTCTGTTCTGTCAAGCTCAGTCATTGGCTTCTGTTCTCAAGTTTGCCTCATAGTCACAGGATGGCTGCTGCCATTCCAGGCATCAACTTTCCATTCCAAGTAAGAGGAGGAAGAGCAAGCAGCCAAAAGGGAAAATCTCCCAGTTAAGGCAATTACTTTTATACACTTATCCATAAGCCCCACCCAGTGGCTTCTACTGACATGTGATTGGCCACCCCAGCTACCAAGGGTGCGGTAGGGGACCTAAGAAACATAGTGTTTTAGCTGGATGCATTGTTCCCCCGAATAAATCAGTCTTCTCTTAAAAAGGAAGCAGGGACAATAGAATGTTTAGTAGGTAACAATTTTTTCTTAGTTGTGTTTATTTCTCCCAGCATGGAGAAATGAGATAGAAGCTACATTTATTCTCAGAATTCACAGAGCAAAGAGGATAGGGTGATTCTTAAGAATCTGGCAAGACTCCAGATTTCTACCAGCCCATTAATGTGAAACAGAAGAAATATCAGAATGGGATAAACAGGTGAGCATCTCACATCCACAGCCAAGAGCAGCACAGGGCCCCCTAAAGTTTCTCACGTGAGAGAGGTCAGACTAGCTGCAAGTTCCAAAAGCCCTTTGTGGCCTGCACACCATTTCCCCACAAGGTCAAGTTTACTGCCCTGAGTGAACCGGCACTGACTCCAGCCAGCGCCACACATGGAGATTCTTAGAAATCCCACGATATTCCTCACTGCAGTGGGCTCTATCTCAGTGTTCAAGAACTCAATCTTCATTCCCCTCTTGGTAATTATAGATTCCACTCTGTCAGACAGGGAATCAATGCATGCCCTCTCTGTTCCTCACATTAGCCTCCGACATCCAAAAAGAAGACAGACAAGCACATGAATATTAACAATAAAACACTCCAAGTGCTTTAATCAGGGTAATCACAAAATGCTAAGTCAGGAGGAGGGAAGGACATGTGACCCGCCTTTACAAGGTCTGAGAGGATCATAATGGCTATTGGTTTTTCTTTTACATTAATCTCCAGTATTCCTTTCATCTATAAAGATCTGAATCTATGATCTCACAATCCCAATGGACAAATATTTTTGAAATTTAGAACAATTTTTTTTTTTTTTTTGTCAGGAGCCGGGTTTGAACCCACCACCTCCAGTATATGGGGCCGGCACCCTACTCCTTTGAGCCACAGGTGCTGCCCTATATTTTTTCTTTAGCTGAACAGTTTTTCTCTGTTGGGTTGTATTACTTAAGAAAAACTTTACTCTAAATGTGTCCTATTACAGTGTGTCACCAGGCTCTGATTTACGTTTTACAAACAAGTTTTGGCTCGTAGGATGACTTTTACAAGCACAGCTACAACAATGTCTTATGTTTATTTAGTGCTTTGATTGATACCAACATCTATCATCATACGCTCCACATAAAAACCATGTTAAGGTGACAAGAAAGATACTTTTTAGTCTATTTTACAGTTCTACTAACTGCAAGAAACATAGGCTGATTAAGTAATTTACCCAAGGTGGAAAATATATAGTTGGTGATGTATTAAGATTAGCGAGGTTTCTTTTTTTTAATAAAATCAAAGAGCTACAGAAGTATATAAAATCAGTATAGTATTATAGTTAAGGGAAAGTACCCTGGAGCCAGACTGCCTGGGCTCATCAGTCAACTCTACCATTTATTAGCTGTGTGACCTTGTGCAAGTTACTTAACCTCTCTGTTGTTCCATTTCCTCATCTATGAAATCAGAATTATATTATAATTGTACCCTCCCCAAAAGGTTGTGTTATCAGGATCAAATAAATACTTCTGTATAGATTAGTGCCTGGTAGAGGGTAAGTGCTATATATATAATTAATTTTCATTGAAGATAAGAGATTACATTTATTCCATTTTTTTCTTTTATTTCTCTCTACCAATGTGCTAGGAAATGGTTGGTTAAAAACTATTGGTTTACTCTGTCAGCTAGGCATTTAAATACAAACTTAATATATGAATAGACAGTGAAGTAAGGAAACAAGAAACCTTCTCAACAGTTTGGCTACCTGGTACCATACAGAACAGGAAAACCTCTGATAATGAACAGGGGCCAGGAGCCGCACACCATTTCCCCACAGGGCCAAGGTTACTGCCCTGAGTGAACTGGCACTGACTCCAGTCTTGGGTTATATTATCTGTGAAGCTGGAAAAGTGGTCTGCAAGATGGAGTCTGAGAAGCTAGGCTGAAGCAGTACAGCTGACCTAGTCTGCTAAGTTCACGTTCTATCCCCATGATTATCTAGTGCAGCTTTCACTATGATTGTAGGGGTGTTGTCTCAGGAGACTCAGAGAAGGTAGTCACACATAGATAATAGGTGTTGTGATATTTGCAGAGTAAAGATGATTTTGATGATAGGCTGTTTTCTCTAATGATTCTCTTAAATATTTTGTTAAAGTAAAAATCACCTCTCTGTTGTATAAACTTTTTTATTTTATTTTTAAAATAAAATAATAACTTTTTATTTTATTTTATTTTATTTTTGAGATAGAGTCCCACTTTGTCACCCTGGGTAGAGTGCTGTGGTGTCATAGCTCACAGCAACCTCAAATTCTTGGGCTCAAGAAATCCTCTTGCCTCAGTCTCCTGAGAAGCTGGGACTACAGGTGCTCAGCTATTTTTAAGAGATAGGGTCTTGCTCTTGCTTGGGCTAATCTCGAACCCATTAGCTCAGGCAATCCACCCTCAGCCTCCCAGAGTGCTAGGATTACAGGTGTGAGCTACCAGGCCCAGCCTACTGTGTAAATATTGTAACGGAGACTACTTTGGTGTTACTTACTATCAGATAAAGTTAAAATTTTGTAGGTTGATTTCCTTGTATTTTATTATAAAAGTTATGAGAATTGTAACTGAGGCAGAACAGAACTGAGGGGCTACTCTGGCTGTTCTCTAGAATTGCTGGCCTTCTGACAAAGCTTGTTTGGACCTAAACCTCATCACTGCATATTGGCTGGCCAGTGACAGGCAGCAAGACCCTCTTCATCTGATAACACCTACAGGCGCAGTTCTGCCCTCCCCAGCCTTCCTATGCCTGAGCTCCACCGTCTTCCTCCAGGTCCTGCCCTCCAACTTTGCTGTTCCAAACTGCTACATCCTTTCTGGCCTCACACTGCAACTTCCAAAGAAGCAGACCTGCTGTAGCAAATCGGTCATTATCTAAAATAAAGCATTCTGCCAGCAGATTTCTCACAGCAGACAACAGACACCCTCATGTTTCATTTTAGTATGTTCATACCAGGGCAGAGCTGGGTCCCCAGGCCAAAGAACAAAGGCCGAGGTATCCCGCTATCGCAAAGCATAGCAAATAGTGAGGGAAACAAAGCCTCCAGCAGCTGCTTTCTGAGAAGAGAGCTGTCTCACTGCACCTCGAGACGTCATCATTACCATGCACTGTTGGTAAACACTGCTCTTTCACTTTAATTTGGTTTAGTTTTGTGCCTATTTGCCAATCTGTTCCAGTTAAATAGTTCATTGGTTCAAAATGTCAAAGACCCTAAGAATAGCCATTCTGAAATGCCCTAACCTGTCCTGAGACAAAGCGAAACATCACCAAAGAGAGCTCCTGGGTGGGGCTCTGGAGGAACAAAGCCAGGAGATTCATCTTCTGCTGGACTCTGTTTCTGTTAGGGATCCCGGACTACATCTGTTCCATCTTCTCATCCACCCTTTAAAGGCATATAATAGCTGTTACAGCATAGTACTTTCTTTTCATGAAAAAATATTCTCAAAAAATGTTTTTCAAGGGAAAAGAAGTCTTTTCTTTCTGGAGTGAAAACCTTGACTCTTACTGTAAGAGTTCATCTTTAAAGCTACATGGGATCTAAAGTATATAGAAGTTGATTACCATGTAGTTGCCCTCAAATTGGAACATTTTCAATATTCTGGGGCTATTAAATAAGCTTTAAATATCAAGATTTAAACCTGTATGTTTAAATCATGGACAAACGAAAAAAATTGATAGTATTTAGCAGACCCTGAGTGATGTTGGGTCAAAATATTAAGCTGCTTTGCTACCTATTTTGACACTTAATTTTAAAAAACTTAATTCTTGCTTCCATCCTTAGAAAGAAAACGAAAGAGATTAAAGACTTACCCTTCCTCCACCTCCCCTTTTCCCAAGACCAAAGGGCCTTTTCTCCAATACGGGGGAACCGAAACATGAGCTTGGATATCTGGCCAAAGAATATACAAATTAGGAATATTTGTATTTTTCACGGATGACCTTTCATGGTACAAAAGAAAGCAAAGAGTTGGATTCCAAAATTCACCTGTCTGAAGAGGGTTCACTTTTTTTTTTTTTTTTTTTTGAGATGGAGCCTCAAGCTGCCCCCTGGGTAGAGTGCCGTGGCATCACAGCTCATAGCAACCTCCAACTCCTGGGCTCAAGCGAGTCTCCTGCCTCCACCTCCTACGTAGCTGGGACCACAGGTGCCTGCCACAACGCCCGGCCATTTTTTGGTTGCAGCCATCATTGTTTGGCGGGCCCGGGCTGGGGATTCAAACCCACCACCTTAGGTGTACGTGGCTGGTGCCTTAGCCAATTGAGCCACAGGCGCTGAGCCCACTTTCTTATTAGTCAAGACTTTTAGTTGCAATTTCCAGAACTAAATCAATTAAAATACAACTTAAGAAAAAAACATATAGGAATTTAATGGAAGGAAATGGGGTTATCTCGTATAACCAAAGGAATACTTCAGCAACTCAATGAGAAGACAGATGTCTCAGGGTGGCTGGCACTGGGAAAGGACAGACCACCAGTATAACTCTCTTTATCTCCATTTATTGCCTCTGCTTCTCTTGGTTTCTAAGCTTGGTTCTGTCCCTCTGCAAACAAAGGAGACATGTCCTCAAATGCATTATCCAGCTTTCCACCTCCACCACTCCCACCATCACGTCCCCCACTTAGAAGACTTGCCTCTCTTCTGATCCCACAGGAAGAGGCTGAGTCAGTTGCCCACTGAAAGCCAATGAGCTGTGGGCAAAATGGGGGCGGGCCTCCACACTGGGATCAAAGCACTGTGGTTCAGGAATTTAGGCATTTCAGAGCCTGGCAATCCTCAAATACACAGCAGAGAAGAGAGATTTCCTAGAGCAGAGGACGTGTCCAAAAGAAGAAAGTGTCCTGACTGAGCAGACAAAACAGATGTCTGCTCCAGCCTCAAAGATAAAAGAACACAAATTACATTGTGAATTCAACTGGACTCGTGGT
This sequence comes from Galagoides demidoff, assembly GCA_963574575.1. Lineage (NCBI taxonomy): Eukaryota > Metazoa > Chordata > Mammalia > Primates > Galagidae > Galagoides > Galagoides demidoff. The sequence continues at coordinate 6,581 of CAUYQV010031900.1, read as the reverse complement.
GCTAACAATTAACTCTGGGAATGAAGAGAAAGAATTTGCTGTCTCTGCTATAAACATTTCTTCTTTGAATTGCCTAGAAATAAAAGATGGTCACCAAGAAAATGAATGTGGGAACTATATTTTTCATGTTATCAAATAAATTGTGTATTTTCCCTCTAAGCAACTGAAAAATACAGGGGCAAAAAAATATACAAGTCTGAAACATCTGACTGACGTTGGACTTGCACTTGGGAATAGAGGCTATTAAGGGTAATAGGTAGATCTACCTGTTCCAGCTTACATAAAAATTCAACCTAAGAACAAACCTACAGGACCTGTCTCATTTGTAACCTGGGAACTACCTGTACACCAATGCTTATAAATACTAACATATTCCTATGATTTAAAAATGGTACCAACATCTTCAAATCTATGTATTATCCTTGGTCTTCCTGAATGTTTCTGGCAGCCTCGCCAGCTTAACCAGTTACTGAAACCATAGGTACCTTAATGCATGCCTAATATTAGGAGTTTAACCTCTGTTTATTGTGTCCAGCTCCAAAGTCTGTACCTCTCCTCTGTAACAAGAACTAGAAAAAGCAGAAGATGGCTCTCAATGGTTTTGTGAAAGAAATTTCACATTCAGTACAATCTTACCCTTTACAAAAATACTTCTTTCCAATATTATAGTTATTGAGGGAAAAAGCTAGCTTCTGCCCCAAACATTTGAAGGCCAGAGAGCATGCCCCTTCCTACTCTTCTTCAAAATGGTCCTTAGTTTCAGAGACTAAAAACCATACTGGTGACACTTACCCCATTTTTGTGATGGAACTCACACTGCCTACCTTTTTTTTTTTTTCTTTTTGAAACAAAAGTCTCAATCTGTTGTCCCAGACTAGAGTGCCATGGTGTCATAGCTCATAGTAACCTCAAACTCCTGGGCTCAAGGGATCCTCTTGCCTCAGCCTCCAGAGTAGCTGGGAGTACAGGTGCCTGCCACAAAGCCCTGCTAGTTTTATTGTTGTTGTTGTTGTTTCTATTTTTAGTAGACACAGGGTCTTGCTCTTGCTCAGGCTGGTCTCAACTCCTGAGCTCAAGCAGTCTACCTGTTGGCCTGCCAGAGACACTGCCCATCTTTTAAAAGCTCCAAATACTTTAAGAGACATGTGGATTCTCTGCCTTCAGGTCTCCACTCATACATGACAGTTAATTACAATTTTATGTTGTCTCTGAAAGGCTGCCATGCAAAGACTTGACAGGAAAAGAAATAGGGCAACAGCACCAATTAGAAGGACAGATGATGCCCTCTGCCTGCAGGAGGAATTAACTGCTATATCCTAAATGGGACTCAGTGCAGAACCGCCAGGAATAACAAAGAGGTAATTGATCCATCTTTCCTCTGCATTTTCAAACATACATAATTGTTTCTTGGTTGACTGAATTTAGCGATCTTTCCTGTCAAGGAAATGTCCGGGCTGAGCTGTCTTTTGGAAATTAAGCTGAAGAAATTAACATTCCTCAAAGCTTTTGACTATAATGCATTTCACACTTGATAGCCTGTAGATTTAACCTGCTTGGGTGAGGACAATGTCTTAGCATGCAACGTTCACTAGAAATAATGTATTATAATCATGATCATGCCAGTATACTAAAGGCCATCTTATGTAAACGTGCTCCAGTTTTCTCTAGGATATGAGAAAATGGCATGGCAATCTCTATGAAAAATTGTCCTGTTTGCCATCCTGACCTCTAGTCCCTGAAAAAACAGAATAACATTCAGAATCACAGAACTACAGGGATGAAATGGCTGAGTAAGATGAGAGAAGGAAGAAGGACTTTTTTTTTTTCCTACACTTGGTTCCTGGCTGAAGGTGTGAGGCTTTTTCTTAAGCCAAAATGTTGGCTCCAATGAAAGCAAGTGCGTCCCCCAAAGACAGATCAGCAGCTGATCTGTAAAATTCTGTCATCATCCCATTTGCTTTTGTTACTTTCACAAACAGGCAGCTGAAGCTCTTCCAGCCTTGGGTTTCAACAAGGTGAACCTGCAGCATCAATAGGCAATAATTTGCATGATTGTGCTTGGGTCTCCCCAGGAACACAGCCCTCCTGAAAATGCCATTTCTGTTGAAACCTTAGGCGTTTTCCTTTTCTTGCTACAAATGCAAAGATGCATTTTTCGGAATACACACCAAGCAAGCCCTAAATCCCTCATTTACTAGTAGGAAAACTGAGACCCAGAGCTGAGGAGTGACCTAAGGGCGTCACAGTGAGCGAGAATCAGAACAGAGGACCTCACATCCCTTGTGGGAGTTGTTTCTGACATGCCATTCCTCCACGTCGCCATCCCGATCCCCAAGTCCCAGCATTCTGGTTGGGTCAGTGCTAAAGCAGTTAGTGCAACTCACCTGCAGGTGAGTTAAGGTCGCCAGCCAGACTCACAACACTGCAACTCTTCCTTCCAACCCAATTATGAACAAGATGAAGCCGAAAAGAAGCTAATGGTGACAGTGAGCCCTGGAAAAGGGTTTTGTCAGATACAGAAAAGGTTCCTCCAGGACCTTAGAGGTTGCAATGTGGGCTTGTTGGGTGAGAGGACCAGATGTCAGGTCCTCACAGAAGATCAGTTATTGTTACCGAATCAACAGAATGAAGAGCCAAGCCGGGCAGGTGCAAGCAGGCCAAGGGCCAGATTTTATTCAAGATTAAAGCATAGCGGCTGAGAACATCCCAGAGAAGGGACAGGCCAGCCCCTGAGAGAGGAGGAGAACCTGAATTTAACAAGGTTTCTCCTTTTTGCTGATTCCCTAATTTTTTGTTAAGTGGGAGGGTGAGATATTCATGGTTTGTTTTAGAAAGGGATTGAGAGTTCCCCAAATTGGGAACCTGCCCCTTCTCTACCCTTGTCAGGCAATTTCAGGGGTAGCTATGGTATTTGCAAAGGGGTGTGATTTACTAACGGTGGGTGTGATTTTTACTATGTCAAATGACGGTAGGTCATTTAGGGACACTGTTACCTCAGCTGTGGACATGCTCCTGATACAGGGTCCCCACTTCCTCTCCCAGGAAGCATATGTATATGAGCCTGTTAGGTAGAGATGAGGAGGGAGGGGAACAGGTGCTGTGTCTAGGGGTGTCCATGACAAACAGATGATGCTACGAGATGCTTCGTCTACTAGGAGGAACAAATTGGTGGGCAGGGTTGCCCACTCTCTGCCTAGCCCACCAAGCCTGTGCCTCAACCGCCCACCACCTTGCCCTCAGCACCCCCACGGGCCATAATGGGCATGGGGGATTGGCTCACTCTGGGCAACCTCCTCACCCTAGCTGGAAGGCCAACTGATGGGCAAGGGGAACCCCATCGAGTGTGATAAGTTCTTCCATGCCGAGACCCCACCTGCGGGGCCAGCGGCTAATTTCCATGTGAAGATCTATCAGTGTCCTGTTACAAGGCTCTCCCATTCGAAGCTGAGTAGAGACCCCCCATTTCCTAGGCCTGGGCAATTTCATGTAAGTTTCTTAGGCCTGGGCAATTTCAAGAAGGGAATGGCTCATTCACCTGCCCCAACAGAAAGGACTATATCCATTTATTTGTTACCAAGTCCTGGCCAAATGTAACTACAAAAGACCCACGCCACTGTATATACCCCTAGACAAAGGACCCAGGTGGGGATAGTTTCCCATTGGGGTCTTTCCCTCTGCCAGAGCTCTGGTGCTTTTTTGTTCCTTTTGTATTCTTTTCTGGCTAATAAATTCTATATTTCCACTGATCTATGGTCTGTGGGTTCATTCTTCATATCCTGAGATCAATGACTTAGTGAAGAAAGAAATTCTGATAACACCCCAAAAACCCCCTATCCAGGCCTTGATAATATCTCTACTTGGTAATTTCCCTGCCTCTGACTGATTGGTCAGTCCTTGGACACCCTCTGCTGTGGACGAAACACTGTCATGTGCTCAGTTCTGAGGGACCCCCTTGACATGTCATCTGTTCTCTCTTGGGAGAGCCTCTTCCCGCCCCCTCACCATTTTGTTCCTCTTAGTAAACAAAGCATCTCGTAGCATCATCTGTTTCTCATGGACACCCCTAGACAGGTACCCGTTCCCTGTCCTCCTCACCTCTACTTAACAGGCTCGTATACTTATGTGCACATATATATATGTGTGTGTGTGGTACATAGATATGCATATACGTGTACATGTGTATTTGGCATAGCACGGTAGTGAGCACCTTCATTTTATGCCCTGAGATTCTCCACACACCAGACATCAACCAGAAGCTCTAACAGTGGTTCTCAACCTTCCTAATGCTGCACCCTTTAAATTAGTTCCTCATGTTGTAGTGACCCCCAACCATACATTTATTTTCTGAGGTGGCCCATCTTGATTATCCTTGACCAACACCTCAGAGGTCCTTCACATACTGCACATCCAATTCTGCAGAAAATCCTATCTCAACCGTCGAAATATGTCCAGCACCACCACTTCTCACCATCTCCACCACGGCTACCACCCTGCTCTAAGATCACATCATCCCTCTGCCTTATGGTATTTAGCTACAAACTCCAGAGCTACCCTTGTTTCTCTAAAATGTTCCCCTCAAAGCAGCAGCTGTTTTCAAGCATAAGTTAAATCAGTTAACTCCTCTACCCCAAACCCTCCTCTGAGCTTGCCATCTCATTCAGGGTGTGAGCCAAAGTCTTCTTAATGGCTTACAAGACAGGAATCGGCTCCCTGCCATCTTGGACCATGCCCCATGTCGTCCCCTTCACCCCAGCCTCCCATGGTGGTGGCTCCATCCCTGTGCTGCATTTACCTTCCTGCCTCAGCCCAGATAGCTCTTCCTTCTGCATGAAATGCTCGTCTGCTACGGATCAATAAGCTCACACCTCACGTCATTTATATCCATGTATGACATGCATCAAAGGTTTTTATTCTGACCACATTTTATAAAACAACACACATCCCAGATCTACCAAAGTCTCCTTACCTTTTGTTAAAGAAAAATCACAATGGTCTGGATGAGCAAACAGGAGCTGGTTTTATTCCACTGTTATTGCCAGCTATAGGGGGGACAGCACAGACTAGGTGGGGAAACTCAGCTCTGCAAACAAAAGGTGGGAAAATCATTGAGACCTGGGATGGGGGATCTTAGGCCACCTGTGTTTGTTAATTGGCTTTACCCAAAGGAAAATAAACTTTCACTATTCTCATGGCAGGCAGTAGTTTTACAACTTGCAGCAAGGCTCCCAATTGAGGTTAGACCTCTGCCTTTTTGCAGAGACTGGCAGAGAGGGAAGCTGCCTTCCATGATGATTGCATTTCAGAGAGATAGCTCCCAGGACCTTGAGAGAGGCAATCCAGCGTGGTGAAACTGGAGAGAGACACCTGAGAAGATTTATATCTCAAAGAGGCAGATAAAGAATTTATAGATCAAATAAGTTTTCAGAAGTAATTGCTTTGAGAAAAAGGAGGTTGGACCTAGAGTCAGGAAGAAGTCTGTGAAAGTCCATCAAGCCGAGGGCAACACCAAGGCCATCCTGGCACATTATAGCCGCCCTACCCACTGTATCTTGCCTGCCTCCTCTCTCTTCTCACTAAAGCCTGGGAGAGTGGAATTTGTTCCATTGTGTTTACTGCTCTATCAAACCATCTAGAAGAATGCCTGGCATGTAGTAACTGCTCAACTAATAATAAGTTACTAGAACATTCCAGAATGTTCCAAATTTTACTAATGGAATTAAAGCATTTTGTTATGCCTTGTTTTCAGTGGTCTTATTAAGGGTACCACGTATTTTCTTCAGCTTTTTTGCTGCACAATTATTTTGAGATTATATTTTCTGGTAACAACTTAAAATGTCTTTCCTGGGTCATGGTTCAGAGACCTTTATTTTTTGTGTGTGCGTGTAACAGGTGTGTAAATGCACTGTACATCTGTGTGTGTGTACATATACACATGTAATAGTTCAATGTGTATACCATACACACAAAGTCGATTAGATTTATATTTGGATATATATATCATCAGCTATGTATATTCACATGTATTAGATTACTTTCATTCCCGAGCACATTCAACAGGGCCTCAGTAAAATATAGGTACAAATTTTATACTCACTCATATATATTCATGACCTTTTTTTATCCTCTATCCTTCTAGGTTGGCTTTTTATTATCTGGTAGATGCTAATGAGAATTTTCAAAATGTTTAGGAATCTAAGGTTAGAGCCACGGAAATCTTCCTCTGAAGCCCAAAGCACATCAGAGTGATGGGACTCCAATGGGCTCCAGGATAGGACCAGGTCCTTGGGACAATGCCGGCCACTGTGGCATACAGCCAGTGCCCACAGAGAAGACCCTGTTAATCCAGAAGATGATGCCACAGGTCATCTCCAACATCAAACAGAAAACTGAGAAGAAGTGGCAGCTGATGAAGGATTATTGGGACAAAATGAAGTCTGAATTGAGATCTGTCTGTCATCTTCAAGCTAAAAGCGGAGGGAGATGACTTCCATTGACTTCTTCAAGTGTCATGTGGCAAAGATAGAAAACATCTCGGAAGAAGCCCAAATGCCTATCGACCCATGAATGGATTAATAAATTGT
>CAUYQV010031899.1:0-19140 GCA_963574575.1 Galagoides demidoff | reverse complement strand
GTAGGTTATTTAAATTTTTAAAATTTGAGTTTAATATTCCTTTTAAATTGTGGTAAAATATGCATAACATCAAATTTACCATATTAACTATTTGTAAGTCCACAGCTCAGTGGTATTAATATTGAAATTATTGTGGCTCGGTGCCTGTGCCTCAATCGGCTAAGGCGCCCGCCACGTACACCTAGGGTGGAGGGTTCAAATCCCCAGCCCGGGCCCACCAAACAACAATGATGGCTGCAACCAAAAAATGGCCAGGCATTGTGGCGGGCGCCTGTGGTCCCAGCTACTTGGGAGGTGGGGGCAGGAGACTCGCTTGAGCCCAGGAGTTGGAGGTTGCTATGAGCTGTGATGCCATGGCACTCTACCCAGGGGGATAGCTTGAGGCTCCTGTCTCAAAAAAAAAAAAAAAAAAAGAAATTATTGTGCAACCATCACCACTGATTTTCCAGAACTCTTTTCATCTTCCTAAACTGAAACTCCGTACCTATAAAATCATAACTCCTCATTCTCTGCTCTATGAGCCCCCATCAACCATCCTTCTAATTTCTGTCTCTGTGAATTTGACTATTCAAGGTACCTCACATCAGTAGAATCATACAGTTGTTGTCTTTTTGTGACTGACTTATTTCATTTAATAATATCCTCAAGGTTCATCCATCTTGTACTGTGTGTTGGAATTTCTTTCCTTTTTAAGGTCAAATACTTTCCATTGTATGTTATACCACATTTTGTTTATCCATTAAGTCTATCAATTATCCCCATTTTTTAAATGGTGAAATTGTGGCTCAAACATGCAAATAACTCACTGAAGTTACACCGCTTTTCCCTGTGGAAAAGCATTCTTCTAAATTCTATCCCTAGTCTCATTTCCTCCCTGTCTCTTTCTCCTCCTCCCTCATTTGGTGCTCAGCTTCCATATTTTTAATTATATGGATATTTCTTAAGTTTATATTCTCACCTCAATTCTCACTATGTACAAAAACATAGTGCATTGGATATATTATAATTTGATTCATAAAACAGTGTCACCCCAACATCCTCATTCTTGTTAATAAGACCAGAAATTCCCCAGTTGCCTGACCCTAAACCTCTGAGTCATCCTTGAGCCTCTTTCTCTACCTCCCCCAAATTCAATGTCGTCCTGTCATTTGTGTCTCCCTAGTCTTCTTCATACCTCTCCTAGCCTCTCTGTCCTTGTAGAAGAGGTCCTAGAGTCAGGTGGGTCCTATAAGAAGCTGGCCAGGTTCAAACCCAAGCCCAGGCTGTCTCGGTGAGGACTAATCACCTGACTCTACTGAGGCTCTGTCTCCTCATCTGAAGGAAAGAATTTAATGTGTAAAGCATTTTGATTGTTCAATAAAATAATACTTGTGAGTAGTCAAGCACAGTGCCAGGCATTTATTGGATGCTGAATAAGTGACAATTCTTTCTTCTCTTTTTGAAAATTGTATCTTCCAGCCGGGGGCTGTGGCTCACACCTATAATCCCAGCACCGTGGGAGGCTGAGGCAGGACAATTGCTTGAGCTCAGGAGTTTGAGACTCACCTGAGCAAGAGTGAAACCCTGACTTATAAAAAAATAAGTGGAAAACCCCAGCCAGGCACCGTGGCAAGCACCTGCAATCCCAGTGGCTTCCGAGGCTGAGGCTGCAGGTTGCCCACAGCCCGAGTCTGAGGTTGCAGTGAGCTATGATGCCACTGCACTCTGCTCAGGACATAGGGTGAGACTGTCCCAACAACAAAAAATAATAATAATAACTGTATCTTCCTACTTCTAGTTCACTCCCCTTCTTTCTTCATAAGGATTTTTTCCTCTCAGAATTCTCTGCAAGAAACAAACCACCGTATTTTTGTACTATGTTTTATTTTACAATATCCTTAATTCTGTACACCAATAGAGGAGAGTGATTGTGTTGATGCTTTCTATTTGTGTTTGGGATTTGATTGACATTCGGAATTTCTAAAATGATCTTGGCATTTCTATCTCCTAAACTGCTTCATCAAAGTTGTCTTATACAGGCCATCTGTGCTGGCTCATGCCTGTAATCCTAGCACTCTGGGAGGCTAAGATGGGAGGATCTTTAGAGCTCAGGAATTTGAGACCAGCCCGAACAAAGTGTGACCCCGTCTCTACCAAAAATAGAAAAAATATCCAGGCATTGTGATAGGCACCTGTAGTACCAGCTACTCAGGAGACTGAGGCAGGAGGATTGTTTGAACTCAGCATTTTGAGGTTGCCATGAGCTAGGCTGATACCACAGCACTCTCAAAAAAAAAAAAAAAAGTCTTAATACAAAACAATTATAACCTGCAAAATTTATTGAATTCCAACTTCTTTTTTAAAAGGATTGTTGTGAAAAATAAGGAAACAACCCATGAATCAAAGGGATTAATAAACTGTGCTATCTGCATATCACAGAATACTTACTATTCAGCCATTAAGAAAAGATGGAGACTTACAAAAGATGGTATCATTTATAACAACCTGTAAGAATTTGGAGAACATTCTCATTGGTAAAGTATCACAGGAAATGGAAAAACAATCATCCCATGTACTCAAATACTAAATTCAAACTAGTAGATTAACAACTCCAGACCCACGTGAAAGAAAAACTCAATTAAATTCAAGAAGGGGGGCGAGGTTCAGTAAATTCCCATGGGTACAATGCATGGGTATGTGGCACAGTTCCTGGGTGAGGGACACAACTACAACTCGGACTTTCCCTATAAATGCAAATAATGTAACCTAATCGTGTGTACCATCACATTAATCTGAAATTCAAAATAAATAAATGGACAGCTGTGAAGTCAGAGAAGTGACATTTCCATGATTAAATGCAGTTGGAGGGATTACTGGAAAGGCAGCAGGAGCTTATTCCTAACTTTATTTTGAGTGTGCCAAGAGTTTTGACTGGAGTAAGCAGAGTCAGCAAACATCCCCCTGCCCCCACCTTCACCCTAAAGTACCATTTAGCAAGAAAACAGTATACGTGTGCATTTTCAGCAGCCGGGACACCTGGGTAGAACAGTGCCTTCAGTTCGTGGAGTAAGGGCATGCGAGCAAATTAAATCCCGACTTCCTCATCAACAATCTGCACTCCAGGGAGCTGTCCAGAGTAGCCAGGTCACGCTGGCTGCATTGAAGATAGAAATTCCATGTATGGATTCAGAACTGACTGTGTTCCTCCCCTATCTGGGTTGCTGGGTCTCAGAAAACCCGTTAACAACCACAAAAACAAAACAAAACAAAAACCCCCAAACAATCTTTATGAGTAGGTTGGAGAAAGATTTTCATAACAACTAGTCATGGAAAAAGTAGACTTGTGACGGTGCGCTTCTGGTTAATTCTTTCCCTGTAAGCTGGAATATAAAGTAAATAGGTGGTGAGAGCGGGGCCAGTGCCAGTTCTCCCCCTCACATGAGACATCCAGGTGTAGGCGTGTACGTAGTGATTCTCCGCTCTTCCCTGAGTGCTCACGGAGGCCGGGAGGCTGCTGGCTCATCAGTGAACAGCAGGAGCGCCCTTGGTGCGCACTCCAGTTTCAAGTTAATGGTTCAGGCATATCTGAAATGGCCAATCCAAACACTTGGGTTGGGTTTATTACTCCTGCCTCATTCCTGAAGTGCGTAATCAAATGCTAAAGATCGATTGCTTGGGTGTTTTTTCTTTCCCTCAGCAGGTTTTGCTCAGCAAACACAGACAGTACTACTGGGTGGGTAACTTCGCAGTTCACAGGCTGCCTTCTGGTGTTGGGGGCTTGTTCCGTCTTTCCCTCCTGAATGAGACCGTCAGTGTGGGTGTTCGTATATTGCCTTCTAAGACCCTTCCTTCCCATCTCTTCTCAGTCTTTCTGAGTCCTGAAAATGGCAGTCTTTGGTATTCCATGTACATGTTTTGTGAAAATGACACCCAGCTACCCTCTTTTCTTGACTCATAAGGAACTATCTTGACCCAAATCTCATTTTTCTCCCATTCTACTTGTGAAAAAGTTTCTCCGATCTCTGCATTGAGTTGAAAAATCCCCAGGAATTCCACAGCAGACCGGGTTTGAAGTTGGTTTAGTCCCAAAAGAACCTTGACAGAATTCTCCTCCCCCTTCCTTATGAATCAGATTCCTCAAACTCTCTTGGATAAGCCATCCTGGTTTTCTCTAAGCTGACTATGAGAGTTGGGGCATGGAGTACAGCTTTAAAGTGTCTGAAAGTCAAACTCAAATGTTGCAGGCTAGCTGCGGGTGGATAATTTCTTAAGGGCTATTTATTTGGCTATTGTCTTTTGCCCCTGCCTCAGCACACTAATTAACTTTTCACTGAAATTAACTTTTATAAATGTGGCTCAGATTTTGGCAGTTACCATATTTGGCATTGGACTGCTGCCGTGCTCTCAGCCATCTCTGCCCTCGTTTTTTCCCCCGCTCTGAGTTACCTGCTTCAGAATGAAGGATAAATGGACTAGGCCACAGTCTTTGAACTTCTGAGTGAAGAACTGTAGAGTGACCAAGACTTTGATTATGAGTCAGGATGGTTTATTAATGAAGCAATGCATTACCCACAAGGGGAAGGAAATGCCGCTAGCATTATACTCTAGGCGCGGAAGTTCCTATTTCAGGAAAAGTAAATGCATAGCATGCACCATGTCAGAAAACTAATTTTAATGTTAACAATGAGTTGAGTATTCTTGTAGTTATAAGAAAATATTCCAAGCCTTCATTGCCTTCCACAAATAAGTTGCTGGAAGTAAACGAGGTGTGCTATTTCAGTACCAATTTAGCAATCCCTGTGCTCTATTATCAGCAACATGCACAGTTGGTTTGTGGCAGAATGCAAGCCACTCTCGTCTGTGAATAAGCACCAGGCTGACTGTGCGGGATGATAATTGCTCTGTCTGCGCTTCCTCTGGCACCTACTGATCTCCGCTAAGTGGTTAGTAAAACATATTTTTGAAGGAATGTCAAGCACTTCTAAAAATTTGAAGGACTTAGTTTTTGATTGTTCTTTCTCTTACGTCTAAGTTTGAGGAAAGTTCAGGCAAAGCCATTCCGCGGCTACCATTACTCCTAGCAAATGTCTTCAATAGCAGGGTGCCAGTGTGTCAACAGCTTGGCATCTTTTAATCAGGTGTGTTTTCTTTTGCATTTTACTGTGACACTGGCTGGATGTGTTGGGGTATCAAGTGCCTGACTTCAAATGGATGGCAAATTCACTAAAGTGAAAATGATTGGGATAGTTCCCTCATTTCCCCCCGCCGTGTATGTAAAACTGACTTTTAAAGTGTTTAGTGGATAATAGATCGGGTAAGGTCAGTCCTAGCCATGGCGGCCATGGCTATTATTTTCCCTTTTCATGGGAGGGTGCTCAGCAAAATGAGATTGTCACACTCTTTTTTTGAGAGGACAGCGACAGACAGTTAAAAGCCTCTTCATGTAAGGATGTTATTTCATAAAGACACCAGCACTGGATTATCCCCTTCACTTTAAACTTCTGCCAGCTTGTACAAAGAGATAAAACAAAATAGCCCCGGTCCCAGGGGTGGGGAAGTGCTGGCCAGCTCAGCCTGGGTCCACAGGCTTTCATTTTGATTAGTCACATGTGAGGAAAATTCACTTAGGCTGAGAGGTAAATTTAATACCAGTTATGCCCATGCTGTTCATATCACAACCATTTTCACATGATGCCACTTAATTCCCTAAGAAGCAGAAAGGTAAATCGGTGGCTGGCCAGCAAAGGTGTCACAATGCATTAAGACCAGGACTCGCTGCAGGGGATAATGGTTCTGATTGCTGTTGACTCATGTCTCCACCAACTGCCTCATGTAAAATAAGTGACATTTAAAAGACATCAAGATGTGAGAAGAGGTAAGGGAGAGAGAAGGAAAGAGAGAGGAAGGCAAAAAGTATGTGCTAGGAAACTTGCCACCTGAATCTGCAGTTTCTTTTCCACCCTAAGTGGTAGGAAATGATAACTCGACATGCCATGGGTGACCTGCACCAGGCTTTTAACTTCCTGTCTTGTGTTTTTGGAGAAAAATCTGTAAAATTGCTTCTGGGAACTGCTCCAACATGTTATCATTTATTTCCAATTTAATTTTTTTTAACTCTTATTCTTTTGCCCTCACATATCAGTCTATTCATCTCTTTAAAAGCTTTAGGCTGAATCAAGTTAGGCAGTGGTAGACAACAAGAGGCAGTCTACTTTCTGAAGGCCCATTTATGTCTATTTTTATAAAGAGAATCAAATTCCAGTTTACAGTAAGCATATGCTTCAGTTGACATCTGTTTCTAAGACTTGGACGCTTTGTTTGCATAACAGTCACCAATAAATGGCCTTGTTTTAAGTCTGCTCACTGAGTTGTATGTGGGTTGTTCAGCTGGGGATTTTAGTCGCAGCTGATCCCCTACCGCTCATAGCTGATAGGAAGGGGGAAAATCCGAGAAGCCCAGTCCTATTTATTAATGCAGATTTTAACATTCTCAATGAACCACTTATCCAGTGTGATTCGGCAACCAAATCCTTATTTGCTCAGGCAGAGGAGGGGGTGTTCTTCAAAGTGCTGAATTAAAGCTTACCAGCTTTTTTTTTTATTTTGGTGGGGGAGGGGAATGAGGAGGAAGGAGAGAGTCAGGGCCTTTCTCTAGCCAGTCTCTGATAATTCAGAGTACAATGAGGTGGAATCTTTAAATAGGACATCATAAACCAAGCTACGTTTCATGAATTTATTGTAAACTAAGACCATCAGATGTTTATGGAGCCCTAAACGTTGGCCTTTTGTGCAAAGTCTTGATGATTTTATTCAGTACCACTTAAACATCGGTTTAGAGTTTGATAGAACAGGGCTGTGTTTCCCCCGTTCGTCTGGTTTTGTTTCGTTTCAAAGCACATCTGATTCCACATGCGTGGGAAACAGGCACAATATTAAAATATTTCAAGATGTACATGTGACTGTCTTTAGGATCGTTAACTGCTAATTAAAGAAGTTACTGCTTGTGTTAAGCAGCTTCAAATACAGAGCTAATCCACGGTCTCGATAAGTCTGCCCTTTTTTTCCCCCTGCCCCCGAAAGGCATGCCAGCAGTTAAAAATATTAGAAGTCTTCGGGTCTGTGTGCCTTAGAGAGTAAACCTGATTAACAAAAGGCTTTCCTTTAATTCTCATTTTTACATAGAGGGGATCTAACGGTAATGTATTTGAAAATACAGTGCTCACTGACTTAAACACACTGAACTTTTTCCCCTGAATTATTGTATAATATTCAGTAATCGTTTATGAAATGTGTAACATTTTTCAAGGGGATTTACATATCAACTTTTCCGAGTGGAATCAACAACAGGAGCATGAAATGTATCTACTCCATTTACTCTTATCCAGTGCTCCTACTTTCTTTTTCCCTTTAATTTTTATATATGGTAAAAATTTCATTGAAGAGAGATTTTAGATGACAGGACTGTAATTTTAAACCCAATAGAAGAGGTGTAAGCAATTTGAGCTTAGCTGAAGCATAATCTTAGGTTGTCAAGAAGAAACCCATTCTCCCTATGCTAATCAATCAGTGTATCAACCAACCAATCATCTCTTCAGCTTAGCATATATCCTAAGGTTTGATATATCTATTAACTGCCCATCATGCAGCTGGTCTCTGGATGATGAGATTCTCCGTATCTTGGCATTTGGCGGCAGACGACTAAGCTATCACAGCCTCAGATAAATACCAAAGTGGAGATTTCAATCCTGTTCCTGAGAGCAGAGACAATCCAGAAACATTGAAAATATTCTTAGGAGAGAATACACAGAAAATTACATTTCTCAACTCTGTGCTGTGTGTGTGAAAATTGTATATATTACATGATTCTCCCTCCCTAGACACAACAATGTAAAATAAAATTACTCTTTTGTTATGCTTGGAATGCTGGTAATCAAAGGAATTATTGGGATCTGCTAAAAACTCTTAATTGCAAGACAAATTACATGTAGACATTTGAATAAGTAAGACTAATGAACGTGCAGATGATACATTTCCTGAAAACAAACAGAAGCCCCTTTATGTAAAGCAAGGCAAGTCATTGTTATCATCCCAGAGAAGCAGATCACTGTATCTAAAGATTGCATATTGCTTCCTGGTCTCAATTCAGAGATTCTGATATAGCCTCTTCCCGATCAGCCAGTGTGTTGGGTTATTTGTAAGGAGGCAGTGTTTCTAGGGAATTATTTATTGAGAAATAGGAACCAAAAAGTGACTTACATTTAATTGCTAAGCGTGTGTGCATATGTTGAAATCAGAATGAGTCTGATTCCTTTCTTCAAATGGTGATTTCCAGCTGGAAGGTAAAATCACCGAGAGGTGCAGCTCCACTCACGATATCTTTCCTACACTGTAGTTCAAGTCTCATACTCTGAAAAGGAAACCAGGGTGAGGTATTAGGGGGCTGCCCTAGCCTAGACTTGGCCATTAACTAACTACTAGATGCTAAGCAAGCTGTTTGATACTTTAGACCTTACTTCATAAATTGAGGTTTCTCTGAAGCACTCATGAAAAATCGTAATTAATTATTCTCAAGATATGTAAACCCTACTTCACATGCTTCCAAAGGGTTATTGTTTTCCATGTCACTCATGGTTTGAGTTTAGACTTCTACTGTGTTTGCTCAGCCAAAGTCTCTTCAGTGTTGTTGGGCAACAGGAGCGGATGGGAAACACATCCCAGCCTAAATACAGCACCCTGGGCTTGAAGCCATTGTTTCAATCATTTGTTGAGGGTGGGGCCAGGGAGGAGGAATGATGGGGTTCACGATAACATGAACTCTTTGCTACTAGAGAGAGAAGGAAATGTGTTTTCTGTTCTCAGAAGTCCAGCATGAGTCCACAGAGACTGTGATGACTTCTCCACTCTCAACAACTCAGCCTGTGCACTTTGATCTCAATTGGTGTGAAGAGGCTGGTAACAATATAACAGCTCTAGAATTTTTATATTTTTCCCAACAGAAAGATAATTGTGGTATCAAGTTCAAAGCAATAAATCCATTTAAATAGTGTCTTTTGAAAACCTTTTGCAAGGAATTGTGATTCTAAGAGAAATCACTTTACTATATGGGTTAAAGTTACAAATTTTATCATAACAAAACAAAAGGGACCAAAAAAAAAGCCGGATAGAGAATCATTTTCTCTCTCTCAAGTCACTTAAAGGGCCCATTCTGGGACTCATCCTAGGCTCCTATGATTAGAGACCTGCATGTTCGTAGAAATCCTCAGATAAGCCGCAAATGTGAGCAGCTATGACACAGACTCTGCTGAACGAAGCAAACAGATTGATTTAGAGGAATATGGCTTATTGAATGTGGATTTTTTCATGTGGCTGGCCTGGAACCTTGTAAGCATGCACCTTCCAGGCCCAGAACAGTGCTACTCCCTAGAGCATCTATCCTGTCTTCTGGTGATAATTATCCTGCCCGGGCTGCTGAGTGTAGATATAGGTAAGAAAGCTGGTGAAAGTGGATTGAGTACAATTAGAAACTTACTGGTATAGGAATTGACCTATGATTGCAGGTAGAATCAGATTTCAAGATGGCATATAAAACTCAGCAAATAGAACTTGCGAAAGAAGAGGGGTGCATTTTTTTATTGTTGTGAGTTCCTAGTCTGGAACAATTTGCTATTGTTCTGCACAAATACAGTGTGACTTCATGTGTGTCATGTAAACACGTCCCCAGAGGAAAGCAAGAAGCTCCCTGACCTCAAGGATGTATGTTCAAAGACAACACAAAGAAACAGATCATTTTTATGAAACCTTGAAGATGATACCAGCAAATTTCCTTTATCAAAGTATGCTTAATTTTAGATTTTCAAAAGAAAAGTCGGCTCCTTTATTATGAATTCTTTTAAATAGAAAAAGGGGGCAAACTAAATCTGGGCTGACGATTCAAGTGAAAAGGAGGAGAGGAGATAAGGTGGATAGAGAGGAAGTTGAAGGAATCCAGGGATGGGAGAAAGTAATGGACAAAATGAGAGGCTGTGTTGGGGTCTCTTGCTGGGCTCTGTTATGTGGGGCCTGTCTACATGTTAGGGAGAGAGTTCTTTCAGTTATAGACGATATTGGAACTGGAGAGGGAATATTCACCCAAACATCAGGTGCCCAGGGTTGACCACCAATTGTAGCTAGAGAGTGTCTCCTCAAAGGCATGTTTTCCATCTTGTTGTTGGAGAGACCACCATTTAAGCAGTACATAACCCACGAATCTCAGCAGGATTCTAGCAGCATTGCACTCAGCCATTAAGCACTAGAGCAGAGGTGGGAAGAATGTAGGCACAGAGAGGGAGGGTACACAGTGAAGGCTTTGTAAACACTTTATATGGGTAAAAAATAGCAACCCTTGACTTACGGTCCTTAATTCGTGCTGCCACATGATTGATTAGGAGGTCCACATCACACTGTGATATGAAAGTATTAATTGCATAGGGGCAATAAGGATTTCTATGTAAATAACCACTTAGAAATAATATTCTGCTGTTTAGCGATGGACTGGGAAACCAAGGTTTCACATGGCTACACGGTTCTCTTAATGAGGTCAGATTTTTTTTTAAACCCTAACGTATAAATGTATTATATGTCCTGTTTAACTCTCTAATCTGATATGATTTCTTGTTTGTTTGTTTTTTGAGACAGAGTCTCACTCAGTCGCCCTAGGGCTGAGTGCCGTGGCATCGTAGCTCACAGCAACCTTAAACTCTTGGGATGAAGTGACTGCTATGATTTCTTAGAGTCACATAAGAAGAAGGAAGAAAATTAAGAGCAGGAACAGTACGATAGAGGCTAGCATTGCCCTTCAGATTCAATTCGTGACTTTCTGACACCTTCCTCCGCTCTCATCTAAATAGTCACACTCCCATTAAAAGCAAACCCTGGGTTTAGTTAACCGTAATGAAACCACGTCAGTTTCTTAGTTTTGAGATGTATAAGATGTTAACAATGAAAGAATCTGGGCGAGCTCTAGGAACTTGCTACTATATTTGCAAGTTTTCTGTAAATCTAAAATTATTCCAAAATATAGTTTGTTTAAAGAAAAACCCAGCCACGTATATGTGCTTTGCAATGAATATGTTTGAAGAAGCTCTACGTTTGTGGCATCACTGTCTGAATGTTTCTGGAAACAAATGCTCATTGAATCTGATATCCTGAGAAGCCGATGATGACTAACCCCGCGTTTGAGTAGACCACCACCCAGGTCTCTAGTTGATCGTGCCAGATGTTTACTTACCTAATACTGAATCAGAAAAGGAGGAGGATTTAGAAGTAGCTGTCTTCTTAGAACACCACCTAGCATGCAAGTAAAATAATCCTCAGCATTTTTACTCGGCAAAGCATTCTGTGTCAGATTTCAAGTGACTTTAAAGTTTGTGTTTTCTATGAGGCTTGCCGTGTGGTATATTCACGATCATGGAGAAGTGCCTAATGGTTACTGTAGAATTAGAGGCTGTCCAAACAAAACTCAAAATCCTAAAACTTTCTCTCCTAAGTGTGATAATTCTTGGCTACACTAGTAAACAGTTTGACATGTGTTTAAACATAATTCAATTTTTTTTTTTATCAGATTGTCTTTTCTTAAAGGTATGTCTAATGAAGTGTGTGACTGTATAATAGAAGAGACAGTATTTGATTTTTAATTTTTATATTAAATAGTTTCTACTGTGTTTTATGCCCATTCAAATTTTCTAAAATAAAAGGCTGATATCAGAATGTACATCAGTCTCACTGTGCTCACCAGATCGTTTATTACGGCTTCAGGTTCCTATTTTTCCCTGAAGAGTGAACTCTTGAGAGCAGGGCTGTGGCCTCAGTATCTGGCTCTTGCAACATGTACTAAGGATGCAGTAAATATTTGTTTGGATGAATAAATGAATGCAATCCCATCCAAATGAATTTCTCCCATTTTGTAGGGAACTCGGTGACGGCCTCTCAACTTTGCTGTCTTCACGGCCCTTATTTTAGGGTGGCCTCACAGTCCGGACAGGTTCTTATCATTGCTATCCTTCAGCTACATATACTAACCTTTCAAACCTGTAAGAAGTATTTAAAAGAAAGGGAAATTGTTCGTATTTCAGAACCTATTATAATGCATTTTCAAATATGTCAGACACATCTTTGTTAAAATTAAACCAGGGATTGGTTTTGAGCGAATAGCCCTATATCCTTACAGATGCTGTGGATGGATGCATCTAAGCTGCTTATTATATTGATGGGTTTTGCTGCTCTGCAGCAAATGAAAACAGGCAGCTGCTTCCTCCATCAAAGCAAAAAGCAGCCTGAGTTTTTATTAACCGAGTGTTCATTTCTTCTATTGCCAAAATTCTTACACAAAACAAAAGAGCAGTTTTAGCACATTATTGCTTAACTAGACATGAACAACTGACAGCAAGTGATAAGCCTGTCTGCTTTTCACAACTGGTAATCATTTTTGGAATAGATGTTTTAATACAGTTGAATATAAATTTTGTAATTTACATCTACAATGGTTACGTAAATTTATAGATCCAGTTTGTTGCAGGAGAATGAAGGCTATAATCACAAAGGGCTTTTCCCAGTGTTGTTTAATTTTTAATGACTATTTGAAAACTGGGGAAGGAAAATGAAATCAAATTTGTTTCTTTTAAAAAAAAAAAAAAAAGGTGTTAAAGACAATCCTCCAAGTTGGTGGGAGACGTTTGTAGCTGGCCCCGACAGAGCGAGACTGCTGTGTTTACAGGCCGGACGTGCTCAGCACTACATTTCCACATTAGTTGCAGTAAACTGCCCAAGTTTGTGTGCAGCAGCAGAAATTTCTGGAGACCAGACCATCATGTTTCCTTCCTATCAATGAATAATGATGAGTGGAGAGGCAGGAAGGCCAGAGCCCTGACAGTTTTGCACAGCTGAGATGCTCAGGCAGCTCTCATACATATATATACACACATACATACATATCTATGTATTTTAGCAATCTGAATATCATACATTTACTTTCAGATGGAATGGCAAAGAGGGGTTTGTTTAAAGTGGGTTTAGACTGAGCCTCAATGAGATGTTGCCTTATTTACCAAGTCAATTTGCTGAGTTGGTTATTCTACCTTTCGGAACTTCCGAATGGCAATTCCTACTTTCAGAAGGGGAAGTAGACCTCCTCCTTCTTACTTCCCCACACGGAAATGATTCTTTCCTCAAAACCAAAGGGGGGGACCTTGGAATAAAGGCAGCTGTGATACGCTGGGCTGCACACATTCCGGACAACACTGCTAAACTAAGCCTATTGCCTGAGGAGCCTAATACCTGGCCGTTTAATGGGCGTGCGAGGTTTTTGCCCCCATAACCTGCTCTGCCTGAATACCGTTTCCTCTCCGGGAAGGCTCACGTCCACATGCAGAGCGTGCATTCCACGAGGAACATGTGCCTTTCAGCTTGTCAGCCACAGTGTTTACCTGCAAGTGAGACAAAGCTGGACTCCAAGACAGGGAGCTGCTTTAGAAATCAAATTCATGAATCACCAGTAACTCTGGGGAGGAAGCTCACCCTTGTTATTTGGACCGTCAGGTAGCAAGTGTGTGTCTGTGTTGGGAAAGTGGCCCAATACCTAAGATCAGGAGCGGGAACGTTATTCCATTCTGACGCGTTGTTGCTCTTTTGTGACTTTTCAAGACACAGCACAGACTTATTTTAAAAGGGAAGGGATGGTCTTCCTCTGAATGGCAGCCTGATCACCCCACCCTGAGGATATTCAAGCACAGCCAGGCCTTGGGGGAAGGTCTAACTTGGAAGGAAACTGGCAGGGAAAGGCTTCCTTTTTATACTTCTCCTTCTCTCCTTCATTCTTCCTCTTCTGTTCATCATGGGAAGAATGTGCCACACTTTTAGAGAAATCCATGCATATTTTTCCTCCTGCTAGGAGCTCTCCGGTCTGATTGTCTAGGTCCACCTTTCCTAAGAACTATTCTTCCCACTTTCTGACATCCTCTCTGACCAACTGGAGATGGAGCATTTTTTCACCTGGGCCGGGTAGCTCATAACTCACATCAGCAGATGTTCTAACTGTGCCTTGAGACTTTGGGAAAATCTCTCTTCCCCAAAAGTAGTTTTGTTACTGTGAGGAGGAAGAAATTTGTTTGAGGAAAAAATATAGCAAAGAACTGTGCTCAATGTTGGAGAAGGAAATTTGTCATTGAAGAGATTTTATTACTAATATGCTCAATTAACGAAATGAAAAGCTTTCACAGCTAGTATATATAGATGTAGAACAGAGTTCTTTTCTGAAGCTATGAAATTTAATGAACAAAGGCAGTTCTAATTCAATTAAAATAGACATGTAATGAAGATTTGACGTGTGGGGCCATTTTGAAACCCATCTAAACTATTTCCTGGCAAAGGTTTAAATTTGACATTATAGTACAAATAGAGTATTTCAACCCATCTAATTTCTTGAAAATGTAACATGCCCACTGGCAATTTTATAGCTTTTGTTTGGAAATACACAAATATAACGATCTATAGTCATTGGATTCAGAGTTAGAAGAGGCCTCAGAAATCAATTTGATCCTTCTATTTTATTCTTGAAGCAAGATCCTAGATATGATTTGTCCAAAGTCCTAAAATTAGTTATTGGCAGAGTTGCAAGAATTAGAAACTACATCTCTTGATTGCAGGATCCCACCAGGACTAGGGCATGCAGTAACAAGAGATTGGGCTCTAGAGAAGAGCAGGTGGGCTCAACTTCACTGTGCCCCTTGGCTGGTCATGATATGAAAGATGATCATACATATTTTATAAGCTTCTTCTAAGGATTAGATGAGGTAGCTCAACCTAACATTAGGAGCAAGAACATTCTTCTAATGTAAAGTACACAGTCCAATATTGGCTAAGTACTTAAGAGTTCAGTAAGTGATGCTGCCACCACCGCCCAATAATAATAACAAAAACAAAAATGAATTGAGCACTTACTAAGTACTCTTCAAATTCATTTATTAGTCACTCTATAGTATGGAGTAAATAGCATTATTACTTTTAGATAAGGAATCAAAGCAAGAAGAGGTTAAGGACTTGCTGAGGTCACAAAGCCGGTACGTGTCACAGGTGTCTTCCAAGTTCATGTCTTCTCACATGACCCTACAGCTGTGGCTGGGAGTACAGGGCATTCCTTTTTCTCAGTGGTGCTCCAGCATCTTCCTTGGCCTGCCTCCATCTCTCATCTGTCACTCAGTTGCTTTCCTGGCATCTGCTCAAAAAAAGGACCATCAGACCCAAGGCTGTGGCCTTTGGGGAGTGTTCCCCCAAGATTACCTTCCCCTCCCTGCCTCACTGTCAGGACAGGGTTGGGCCTCCTTCCTTCTTTCCATCACCTCATTGTTTGTGACATTAATAGGTATCTGAGGTGGGGCATGGGGGATCACATCTGTAGTCCTAACACTTTGCAAGGCCAAGGCAGGAGGAGGAGCAGTTGAGCTCAGGAGTTTGAGATCAGACTGAGCAAGAACAAGAACCTGTCTATAAAAAAATAATAAATAAGGTATCTGAATTAAAACTTAAGTCTTAATTTTTTTTTTTTTTTTTTTTTTTTTTTTTTTTTTTTTTAGAGACAGAGTCTCACTTTGTCGCCCTCAGAGTGCAGTGGTGTCACAGCTTACAGCAACCTCTAGTTCTCGGGCTTAGGCGATTCTACTGCCTCAGCCTCCCGAGTAGCTGGGACCACAGGGACCTGCCACAAAACCAACTATTTTTTGTTGCAGTTTGGCCAGGGCCGGGTTCGAACGTGCCACTGTCCGTATATGGGGCGGGTGCCCTACTCACTGAGCCACAGGTGCCACCCAAATTTTATTATTTTTAATCCAGTCACAGCCATGAACAGACCATCTTGTAGTTCCAATAGAGTTCATTATTGAAATACTTGGATAACATTTTGTATCTTCCTTCCACGAGTTTATCATCCATCCTTCTTGTAGTTCACGAGGCTGCTCCAGAAACAAGGGAAGAAACAGAGTTGAAAAACAACTCATTTGGACTCTTGTTTTTTTAATCTAATGGGAGGCAGCAGAGGGCAGGGGTCAAGAATAACAGCTCTGGAGTCAGATTATCTGAGTTCAAATTTCACCTCTGTGACCAAGTATCTGTCTGATTTGGGAGAAGGCTGCTCCACCTCCCTGTTCCTTGGTTTCCTCCTCTGCCTCATTGTGCCTGGGCAGCGTCAACATTCACTAAGTGTTACAGTGTCACAGGGAGAGCTTCTACTTGCCCACCGTTCTGGGCACTCAGACCTGCCTCCCACCTGAATTCGCTGTGACCCAGCTTCATGAACATAGGGAAGCCTGCAGGTAATTATTTATTGTGCACAGTGAGTCTGCTAATGGGTCAAAACAGAAGGATGGGTATACAATAAGCTGCGTTCATCTATATGGAATTCTTGTTTGGGATCAGTTTTCAAAGTTCCTATAGCTAGGGTACATTTATCCAAAGTGCAGTTTTGGTTTGGTTTTGTGAGTTATCAATTAGGAATAATAATCTCCCTGAAAGTATCATAAAAATATAATTAAGGTTGATCAAATTCCCTGGATAGAAACATGTCAAAATCATAACAGCAGCAGCAGTAGTGACATTACCAGTTTCATTTATTTATTTATTTTTATTGATTGATTTTTTTTTGAGACAGAGTCTCATTCTGTACCCTGGGTAGAGTGCTATAGCATCCTAGCTCACAGCAACCTCAACTTCTTGGGCTTAAGCGATCCTCTTGCCTCAGCCTCTTGAGTAGCTGGGACTAAAGGCATGAGCCACAACACCCGGCTAGTTTTTTTATTTTTAGTAGAGACAGGATCTCACTCTTGTTCAGGCTGGTCTCGTACTCCTGAGCTCAGGCATTCCACCCTCCTCTGCCTCCTAGAGTGCTAGGATTACAGGTGTGAGCCACCGCACACCTGGCCAAAATTACTATTTTTAAAAGCACAAGAAAAAAAAACTTTACTATGTGCCAAGCACTGTTCTAAGTGCCTTGCATCTTATTAATAATCCTCACAACAGCTGATGAATAGATACTTTTATTTGCTTGTACTTAACAACAAGAGAACTGAGGTATTACTCAGCCACATCCCTACCATCATCCTCATTCCCTATTTCATTAACATGTTTTTTTTTCTTCACAACACAAATCACTACCTGCTATTATGTTATTTGTTGTCTGTTACCCCTATAGAAGTTAGGCAAGAGCCTTGTCATAATCACTGCTATATCCTCAGCTTTTAGGACATGCCTGGTTGCTAATAATTGTGGCCTGTGTGAGTAAATTAATGAATGAGGCCTTAAAAGTTTTAAGTACCTTGCCTAACGTCACACAACCGAAAGAGCCAGTATTCTGGCTGAACTCCATCTAACTCTAGAACACAAGATCTGGTTTTCCACGGTAGCTTTTTATAGCTGAAAGCCCCTAGACACAATCCAATCCAAGCCTATCATTTTGCAGATGACGATACTGATGCTCAGAAAGGCTAAATTACTTCCTAATATCTGTTAGTATGGAACCAGAATCAGACCCCACATCCCTAGGTAGTGTTTTTTGCACCCTGAATTCAGCCTTCTCATTTCATGTAAAATTGGAGGAAAATCCTATATGTGTCTTCTGTATATCATCCACCTACGTATTCATGCCACAAACCTAAGTCGTACTTGACACTTCCCTCTTCCTTACCACCCCCTTCATCTAATTAACTAGTAAGTCTTGTCAGTATACCTTCTAAATATATCTCCAATCTCTCCATTTTTCTTCATCTCTACTCACCCAAGCCCCTCCAGCTCTCACCTAGATAATTGTAGTAGCCTCCTACCTGCTTTCTCCTGCCTCCTCTTGCCCCTTTCAATTTATTTTCTTTTTCTGTTTTTCTTTTCTGAGACAGGGTCTTGCTCCGTTGCCAGGCATAGAGTGCCATGGTGTCATGATGGCTCACTCTAACTGCAAACTCTGGGCTTAAGCAATCCTCCTGCCTCAGCCTCCCTGGTAGCTGGGACTACCAGCACCCGCCCTAAGGTGTGGCTAATTTTTCTATTTTTTGTAGAGGCAGGGTCTTTCTCTTGCTCAGGCTGGTCTCAAACTCTTAACCTCACATGATCCTCCTGCCTCAGCCTCCTAGAGGGCTAGGATGACAGGTGCAAGCCACCGTACCTAGCTTCTATTTTCTTTAGAGTAGCCAGAATTATTTTCTAAAATGTAAATCTGGTCATACCATTGTGCTGCTTAAAACGTATCATTGAGTTTAAGGTGTGATTTAAAATTCCTTTTTTTTTTTTTAGACAAGGTCTCACTTTCTTGCCTCTGGGAGAGTGCTGTGGCATCACAGTTGACAGCAACCTCAAAGTCCTGGGTTCAAGTGATCCTTTTGCCTCAGCCTCCCGAGTAGCTAGGACTACAGGCACCTGCCACACACCCAGCTGTTTTTAGAGATGAAGTCTCACTCTGGCTCAGGCTGGTCTGGAACCTGTGAGCTCAGGCAATCCGCCCACCTCAGCCTACCAGAGTGCTGGGATTACAGGAATGAGCCACCTGTGCCTGGCCAGATTAATTTTATTCTTATTCCATTTTTTTTTTTTTTGAGACAGAGTCTTACTTTGTCATCCTCAGTAGAGTGCTGTAGTATCACAGCTCACAGAAACCTCAAACTGTTGGGCTTGAGCAATCTTCCTGCTTCAGCCTTCCAAGTACCTGGGACTATAGGTGCCCTCTATGACACCTGGCTAGTTTTTCTGTTTTTAGTAGAGAAGAGGTCTTGCACTTGCTTGTGCTGGTCTGGAACCACTGAGCTCAAACAATCCACCAGCCTAGGTCTCCTAGAGTGGTAGGATCACAGAAATGAGCCACCATGCTCGGACCTGTGATTTAAAATTCTTAACATGGCCTTTGAGCCTAGGAGGTGCAGCCCCTAACCACCTTCCCACTCTCACCATCTGTGCTGATCTTTCCTTCTTTTTTTTTTGAGACGGAGCCTCAAGCTATCTTCCTGGGTAGAATGCCGTGGCTTCACAGCTCACAGCAACCTCCAACTCCTGGGCTCAAGCGAGTCTCCTGCCTCAGCCTCCCAAGTAGCTGCGACCACAGGCGCCCGCCACAACTCCCGGCTATTTTTTGGTTGCAGCCATCATTGTTGTTTG